>OVAX01000140.1:18965-122337 GCA_900406405.1 Lepidium africanum
TTTTTTCTTGTACCGAATTTCCAATTTTTTGAACTATAGAGCTGATTTAACGGTCTGGCGTGTTCTAGAGTTTTTCAAGAATCATATATTTTGACTTTTGTATCAGATAACTGATTGTCTTTTTTTTTATAGAATAAATATGATTAAGAAAAAGTATTTACTAGAAAGGATAAATATTAGATTTTAGTTTGAATAATTTAAGTAATTATTTGTACTCTATAAGTAGTTTGCAACAATAAGCATAAAAACAAAACTGCTAAGATTAATTTTTTTAAGTGACATATAGTAAATCCACTAAAATCAGGCGCATTTGCATATTCAATTATCGAATTCTATTGTCTATATTATGTAGCAATTTGACTAATGGATTAGTCAATTGTGCTCCAGTATTGACAATAAATCAACACTCGTGCTCCAATCACTGTAAGTTGTTTCTGTGTCAAGATCTTTGGTTCTAGATCGCTGATCCGTAAAATCAGCCATTATGAGGCTTAGATCTGTGAATTCGTTGATTGGATTCTGTTCGTGTACGTTNTATAGAATAAATATGATTTAAAAAAAGTATTTACTAGAAAGGATAAATATTAGATTTTAGTTTAAATAATTTAAGAAATTATTTGTACTCTATAAGTAGTTTGCAACAATAAGCGTCAAAACAAAACTGCTAAGATTAATTTTTTAAGCGTATAAAGTCGCAGGTAACTAATAGGTTGGCCAATTGTGCTCCAATATTGATAAAAAAAAGCGTATGAAATCTTAAAAGATGATCAATCGTCAGAAGTAGTCTGATACAATTACTATCTCTAATATGCTCATCGATATTAAACATGTAATCGCCCACCAAAGAGTTTCAAATTCTGGGTAAAGTGATGAAAGGTTCCTTTTGATAAACATACTAAGCATTTTTTATTGATTTCAAATTGAAATTTTCATCTTGATGCATGTGCTTGAACTCTTGAAAGCACTAAATAGCAATGTGGACACCCTTGAAAGAAAAGCTCGGATTAGAGACACACGTATGTACTTTTCTTTGGTTTAAGATGTTAAATAATTCTTATGTACTTGTTGAAGGCGGATGGTTTCTTCGTGTATTGTTAAAAACAAAAACGGAGGTTATATTCTATATCGTATATACGATCTCATATGTAAGTTAGATCCAATAATACAGTGATTTAATCATTCAAATTACCAAACTGTTTAGTTTCTTATAGACGGTTTGGTTAGGTTAATCAATGTTATTATTATTATGTTGACTGGCTGTAGATTTTCTACTTTTAAAACGACCTCGCGAAGGTATCGTTGGGTGTAAACATAAATGGGCCTAAAATTACATAGTAACAAAAGTCCATATATCTAAGGCCCAGTTCGGTTTACCAAAACGCTTTTATCACTCGAAATCAGGGAGTCAGACGACTCGAAACCTAACATCTTGTCTTAATTCAGTGCGTCAGAGGCTAGCCTCTGGTTCATGTCTAGTGGTTTAATCAAAATCTAAGCTCCATTAACACTACAAAAAATTGGAGCTACGGTAAGAATTGTATTGTAACTAATAATATTTGTAATAATTTGTGATGTTTTATATATATTTTTGTTACAAAATTTATTTGTTATGTTTTTAAAAAATTATTGTGACTCTATTTCGTAATAATTTGTGACGAAATTGTTATTATATTTTTTCCGTCATCAATATTGTGTCGTTTTTGTTACGAATATACATTTGCAACATTTGTATTGCAATTATTTACCAACCGTCACAAATTTATACGAATATATGACGAAATATGCAATATTGTGATGAAATATTACATCTTGATACAACTTTTTTCTTGTAGTGTGAGATTTCTGATGATTACTATCTAATGTATTTAGTTTTTGTGTAATAAGCAAACTTGTAAGTGAACTTTCTAGTTCTTGTCTTATTGAAGTGAATTTAATCACTTGCGTATACATTGAATGTCTTGGAAGATCTTTCTGATTAAGCCATTCGATCACAACACGTAGATTTTGTCCAGTTATACATCCACTGTTTTTTCTTTTTGTAAAAAATTGATTTTATGTATTACAATTCATGCATTTTAGGGTATAAATAGAGTCTTAACAATCCAATTTTTGTTAAAAAAATAATAATTATGCATTTTTGTTTACAATATATATATATATATATATATATTAATTAACACAATTGTTCTTTTACAAAATTATTGACTAACTAATGTATAAACCCAAAATTGAATTATTAATTTGTGAGGTATTCAATTTTCGATTTAATATTATTTGGAAAAAAATGTGTTAATAGAACTAATATAAACTCTTGTTCAAAAATCGTTCGTCTAACCGATTAATCTCCGCATATGCATTAGGCGGTGACAACCGAGTCGATTAACACCGTCTAGGCGATTGAAAAATCGGGTTTTGGATTAGTCCGCCTAAATCCGAATAATTTCCGCCTAATCCAATTAATTTTCGCCTAATATGATTAATATTATAGTTTAAAAGAATATATTTAAATTTTGATTAAATTTTCTACTTAAAATAAAAGAAATAATAATCATACACCTTAAATTGTTTAGAATTTGATTTTTTTTATGTTAATTACAACTAACAAATTATTTATGATAGCATTTAATACTTTTTATCAATGTATTTTATGATATTGTAACACTAAGTTGTTGATTAATAAAACTAAAACATAGGATAAATAAAAAAGCTTGTTCCTGATTAATCCCCGCGTAATCTCCGATTAATTGATTAGGTGTTATGCGCTATCTCGCCGCACGAATAGCGCCTAGCGAAATTCAAAACATGGATAAAAACTACCCTCGATACAATCAATTAGAAAATGAAAATAATTATGCGTTTATTATTACTTAATTTGTGTAAAATATCTTTAAAAAACAAACTTTCTAAAACATACCGTATATTTCACTGTTTTCAATTGTGAATTAAAGTGTTAAAACTAGGATCTATATACACTAAAATTTCTATAAATTAATAACTTTGGGATTACATTAAAACTTTCAAGTATATATGATTAAGTGGAATTTTCTTAAAATGATGAAAGTGAAAAACTAAAGTGCCACAACCATACACTTGTCTATGCTCTTTCTCTTTTAAATTGATAGGAAACATCAATTACTTGTTTTCACTTTTTATAAAAAAACTTTAAATGGAATCTATTGGTACAGAGCCAAACACTTATTTTGCTTCTTTATTTATTTTTTTGGGTTAAAAGGGGCCAGAGATTCATGGAAATAATTGGTTTGGTTCTTTGATGGGTTCCATTGTCGAGATACCTTTGTCCTTTTGTGCTCTCACGATATTGGTTTCAACTTTATTGCATACCTCATGTACCAATCACTCATTCTTAAATACTTTATTCAATTTAAAATTATTAATTACAATGTTGATGTAACAAAAGGTCTTATAGATGTGGGGCTTGTGATGAATATCAATGATTTAATTTTATAACTAACTACTCAATTATGTACAGTCGAAGCGAATTAACCAAGCAGTAGTAATACAGTAGTATTGACGATTGGAACACTATGTAAATATATGGGTTTTCGATTCAATTTTTATTCGAAAATTACATTATATTTGTTTAGCCAAATGAAAATGAAATTATGTTTTTGGCTTTATTAAAAAATTAGAGTCTGAATAATTGTCGATATTATTTCCAGAACCCAACTAAACTGTTGATATTGTTTTCAAAATCGGATTAGTATCGATATGTTTTTGGCTTTATTTAAAAAAACAATGAAGTTGATTTTCCTAAAAGCAAAAAATAGAAAGGTAAAAGGCAATGAGGGATTTAAATGATATTGTGGGGAAATAGATAGCAAGACAAGACAGTGCAGCTATAAGAAAAATGCATAATTGCTTATCTGTCGAAATGCTTTTGGACATTTTTGATGACGCCTTCATCCATTAACATATATGTCCACACTCACTTTTGTCCTCTTCCTAATGCTTATGATAATTTCATATAATTTTATATGACAAGCTTTATTTTACTTTTGTAAAAATTAAAAGTTAATACAATATGAAAAAGTCAAGTACTTTGTATAAGTTCATATTTTGATTTTATACATTTTACATTAGTGGTAAAATTGATCTACTTATCTTTGGTCCATCAAAAGACCACTATAGTCTAATACATGTGATAACAGTTTCTATTTATAGAAGTGTTTTGACGGTTTTTTAGTTGGTATAAAATGTATATCAGACTGACACTATATGAGCAGAGCACAAATATGAGAAGATTACTAAACCCGAAACCATATTCGTATCTCTAGGTCAAATCAAGATTTTAAAACTTTGGGTTCAAACTGTCTCGTTGCAAACTAGTGATTTTATCATATATTTAATTCTCTTGTAATTCTTCTTTGCATTTTATTCCAATAATCTGTTCTATAAATGTTAATGAGAAAATTAACAACAAACAAGATTGTAATGAGAAGACAAAAATCTAATAGCTATGGAGCTAAGTTATTCTTGATTCTAACTAGTTATTTTTGTTGTAAATTTAGATATCCGTGTATTTGATCCCTACTATGACTCTATTTCATCTTTTTCATTTACATTAGGAGTATATTAATTCTCGAAGATCTTCTTTCTTTTCACAACTTACGTGGAATTTGATACGAGAATTATGTTTGTGATCCTACCCAGATTTTCAGACCGAATTTTTTTTTCCATGTTGACATGCCTTTCTAACTTTCTAGAATATTAGCTAGTCTCTGCTAAATTTGGATTTTTTGGACAGACTCGATTATAGTTTCTTGTGACTACAACCAACAACAACAAAAAAAGTTATGTGGTAAGTAGCTATTTTAGACGGATTTCCCGTATAGAATCGATTGCTTTCTTCTAAAAATCCTATATAGCAATTAATAATTTACACGATAATTGCAGGCATTGATTGAACAAGGGGCCAAAAATGAGGTATTAAAGTCGAACTTTGTTACGCAATCTCTTGATTAATTGATTGTCCTGACTCTTTAATTTTATTTTTCTCCAGGTTCATTACTTACACGGTTACATCAAAATGATTGTCTCTATATAAAAAACAATATAAAGTGCTAATTAAAGAATGTTATATAAAAAAACTATATTATCTTTATAATTAGATTCTCTACTTTTCCTTTAAATAACTTAGTTTTTTCTTCTCTTCTTCTTACCTTTTGCTTTGTTTTCCTCTCTCACTTCAACACTTTCTTCTTCTTCTTCTTAGAGAGATTGAGAAGATGGTTTTAGGAAAACGTCATGGATCTTTGATCAAGAGAACAACAAGTATGAATATGATAACAGTTGGTGATGCATCGCAGCCGTCCGAACATCTAACCATTCATCCAACGGTGGTGATGACTACTAACTACAATGATTTCTTGAGGACTTGTAGCTTCTGCAATCGGAGTCTTTGTCATCATCGTGACATTTATATGTATAGGTACGATTTTTTCCGTGGTTATTGCCATAACTATACCATCGTTGTTAAAAAAAAAGTTATAATTAGATTCCGTGCCTATTTGATAATTTTTCTTGACTGTTTTTGTAACTACAACTAAACCGGGAATTCATATCATTATTCATATGTAATGAAATTGTTATATTGTATTGTATTTTGCAGAGGGAACAATGCATTTTGTAGCTTAGAGTGCAGGGAGAAGCAAATTAAGTTGGACGAGAGAAAAGTAAAAAATGGCATCGTATCATCTAAGAAACCAATTCGCATTTGATTGATCATCTATAACAACAACAATAATAATTTTCTCAGCTAAAATTAATATATATATATATATATGTTTGCTTTTGTATATAAAAATGATGAAAAATTACGAAAAAAAAAAATGAGACTAAATGATTGTAGTGATATATCATATAATGTAACTTCATGAGCATGATAGTTTTATAAATTGTAGTGAAATGAATTTGTTTTGTTCGTGTGATTTTCATTAAGTAATGTAATATCAATCTTGATGTATTTTTTAGGTGGTCTACTACTTGTTGTAACATATATATAAAAATGAAAAGAAAATTATTTAGTAAACGTAATGTAATTATAAAACTAGACGGACTGATTCTTAATTTTAACTAGAATATAGAATTTGTGAAAGGGATCAATTTTGAGAAATCCTATAAACAATTTTATCGAATCTTAGGTGACGAAAACCGAAAGATTGTTCTCTTTTTTTAAGTGGAAATTCCAGTTGGCCGGCTAAATTCCATCAATAATTAAACTTACAAGAAATAATAATTTAAATATTCTATATGTATGTAATTATCAGTTTAGATTCCAAAAAAAATAAAGAAAATATTATCAGTTTAAATATTAAACTAGTGTAATCAAAGCAAAAAAAATGTAAAAATAAAATAATTTCAAATAGACAAAATAAATTAAAATAAATTCAACTAAAATATATCTATAATGATGAGACTGAATGAGGACCTGCTCAAATGATGAGCTTGAATGAATTTTGCATTAGGGATTATTGCATTAGGAATTACACTTTCAACCCAAGTGTTGCAATCTATATAAGGAAAATAAAATAGAACAAATTATTTAGAACAAAAATTTATATTATCACGATAGAAAATATTGATGTATACTAACTATAGAAAATATCATATACTAAATATTGTTCCAAATCTAATTTAAACACTTACTTTGGCTAGATATTTCCTCGTATTTGTTTCTTAAATTAAATAATTATTTACTTATTTTCAATACAAAATTCGCGAATCTTAATTTCTATAGTTGATTATTAGTATTAAGTTTCTTTGTCGTATATGATTGAAATATAATAGACTTAATATAGAAGTTGAGCTACAAAAAGACTACAACTGATTATATATATACATGTATATTGCTTAAATTGAGTTATTTTCATTCTTTTTTAATTTGTACAGATTTTTATATTCTTTGGTATATTAGAACTTTAATTAGGTTATATTATTTGTGGTTAATGTATTATTTTAATTAATACTTTATTTTATAAGACTAATTTCCTAAAACACAAATAATTATTTTGTACAGGTAATGCACTTATTAAACTGTGAAGTCAGTTTTTGTATTTTATGTTTAATACTCGATAAATTAATAACCTCTATAAAATAATAAAATTTTCTGATTTCAAATCGGGGCAGTGTAAAATTTGATCAAATTTAATAAATTAATAAGATAATAATTATTTTGAAACCTTTATGTAAAAATATAGTCCCAATAATATCATAAATTAATAATATCTAAATGTACATATCTATTTATATATGTATCTATATAAATAAGTTGATACTTTAAAGTATGATTTTCGTTAAATGAATTTTTTCCTAGAGTTCAACTCTATAAAGCAATTTTTGTGTAATATTTTCAAATTACGATTTTGTAATATAACATGTCATAAAAAATAATCAAAATTTTCTTAAATTTTCAAATATTTAATATATATCATTTTCATTGTAATAATATTATACACTCTTGAAATAAAAGAGTTGAGGTCATTAATCATAATTTATAAAATTTATAACTTTGAAAGATTAATCTAAAAATGGTCTTTATTTATCCATTTAAAATAATCTTAACAATTAAAAATACTATGATTAATAATATTAATTTATAGATAAATTAATACCTCTCTAAATTAATAATTTTTCAAAGTTCCAACTTTATTAATTTATAGAGGTTTGATTGTATTTTGGTTTTCATCTTCGGTAAAGAAGTAACATTATGGCTGGTTTATTTATTTTTGAGGCCCATTATAACTTGACAAAACATAAGCATTCTTTATTTGTAAACATAGTTTATTAGGAATTTAAGATATCATTTAATTTTTATTTTATTTTATTTAAAACAATCTAATTAATGATTATTCAACTGGTCAAAACAAATAAATATTTAATTAATTTTGCATTGAAAACTGGAAATATCATAAAATTTGGTAGAACTATTTGTTTTTAAGACATTAATTATTTTGGGATAGAAAAAATATTATACTTTTAGTCGCTCGTTGCTCTTTATGTTTAATCTAATACAAGAGCTTTATGAGAAAGAGATGCAACAAACGGCGGAAGAATTAAAAATACATGAGGAGAAGGAAGACTAAATGAAGAAGAAGATTTTTACCGTTTATCTTTTATGTTCTTTAGGGTTTTAAGTTATGCTTTTACTCTTGTTTTTGGCAAAAAAAAAAGTTGATTTTGTGATATGGGTTTATGGCAGTGTTCATCGTTAAGTTATAAACTTGCTTTTGTTTATTGTAGTGTTCTTCATCCAACCAAATTATATTCATTTATGTTTAAATCTGGATGAGCGTGTAATTTAATTGAACACTAAATATTTCAGTTAATTTTAAATTTTTAAAATTTTATATATTAATAATTATATTTTTAATAATTAATATTAAATAAAAACACTAAAAATAAAATCAAATTGATATGTCAAAAATAATTTTTTATAAACACAAATTTCTAAAACATTAAATACAAAATCATCAATTTGTAAAAGTATTATATTAAATAATTTCTTTCATCAACCTTACATTTAACAAATTATATGAGGAGCAATCAACCACATTAAAATTAAACGTGGTATTGACATCAATATTTTTTCATAGGAATCACTCATCTAATAATATATATGATTTTAACATCTTTATTTGATAAAAAATTAAACATTAAATTTTAATATCAAATTAAACATATTAAATATTATACATAATTTTTTGAGTCTAATAAATATATATTTTCGTATATTATAAAAGTTATTAAAAAATTTTATTTAATAATGTAACTATTTTATTAAAAAATCTAGTTTAATATAATAATAAATTAAATATAATATTATGAGCAAATTTGTAATCGACCACTAAAAGTAAATGCGGTGTTGACACCTAAATTTTTTCATAAGAATCACTCCTCTAATAATATATAATAATGATTGAATATAACTAACATTTATATTCTTTGAGACATGCGAACCTAACAACACATACAATAGTTGTATTGTTTTGTGTCACATAATCAAAAACTTGTTTAGCCAAATTAAGCCCCAATGATACACATCAAATATATATCACTGTTTCGTTTAAAATTCAATGGCAAAACGCTAAAATATTGAAAAGTACATATTTTAAAAAAACTAAAATAAATGTTAGGAAAACTTACCTAACATCTTGCAAAAAAGTATTAGTTTTATAGTATCGTTCTTTTGCCTTCACTTTATCTAATATTTTCACATTGATAATTTGACCGATTACATCTATAGTAAACACAAGTAAAAAAATTATTTTTAAAAATTATTATTTACTATATATTATTAAAAAAATTCAGTGAAAATAATTTAATCCATAACTTACCAACCAAAACATTTTTATATAGCTTTTTAGATAAAATATATGCGAAATCACTCAAATATTTTACAGGAACTTATATTATAAAATCATCATAGGGCTTTATAAAGAAAATAATATAATATTCAAATAGGAATAGGTAATTATGATAAGTATGTAAGATTTGTAATTATTTTTATCTTATTAATTTTAAAATGTATTAAATAAAACAAATATTTTCTTAATTAATTTTCAGATAATTTTAAAATTTTAAAAATCATTATATTTTTTAAAAATATAAAATTTACGTGAAAATAAAAATAACTATATTAAATTACGAATATTAATTTTACTTTATAGAAATTTTTATTTCTAATATGGGATATATTTTATGTAATTTTCTATATTACAAAAATTACAAAATAAAAAAACTTAAGTCAAAATAAAAGTAACTAAATTAAATTACGAATTTTGATTTAATTTTATTTAAATTTTAATTACGAATTTTAATTTTAATTTATATAAATGTAATTCTGAATTTGTATATATATTATGTAATTATCTATATTACAAAAAATTAAGTTATTATTTAAATATTAAAAGTAAACAAAATTTTATGTGAGTGTAATTTAGTAATTTAATGTTAGGGTAACTTTGTAATCAATCACGTCAAAATTAAACGTGGTGTTGACATATAAGCTTTTTGACAAAAATTACTTTGCAAATAATATATAAGATATCAATTTTTTGGGGATATTGATGCTTGAGCTAATTAGCCAAATATCCCATTTAGTTATCAAAACCCAATAAATACATTCTCTATAAGTTTTATTAAGTAATTGTCATTAGCCTAGATATGTAAAAGACGAGAATGACCTTGGCCCAAATAAACTCATTGCTAGTTGATAGAATTTGACCCACATGAACAATAAATGAGTGAGAAAAGGTGTGCCAACTAGATGGCTGAGTAGATTATTTTAAGTTTGAAGGTTACTTTTAGTTTGAAGGTTGTATGCGGTAAAGAGAAACTTAGCGTCGACATAAGTTGGAGTAGTAAAGACAGAAAAAGGTAAGTATAGAAGGGAAGGCATTCAAAATAAATGATAGAGTATCTGGTACCAAGCAAAGACAGAAAGACGTATTATAGTACATAGACAAGGCAAAACATAAAAGTAGTGTGTACATATAAACGTAGTTGTTAAATAATGTTTTAGCACGTTAGCATATCGTGTACACATTGAGAAATAAATTTGTACCCAGTAACAATGTCTGTATATGCTAATTATAATAATCTAGTGTAGCTAAAATAATTATGTACCAGGTAACAATGTCTGTATACGCTAACCGGAAAAGCAATGAATGTATGTGAAGAGTAAAACAAGCGGTAGCGTACAAATAATTATGTACCCAGTAATAATGTCTGTATACACTAATCGGAAAAGCTAAGAACGTATGTGAAGGGTAAAAAAAGTGGTAGCATACAAATAATTATGTACCCGGCAATAATTATGTAACCCGAAAAGCAATGTTGGAAGGGAAAAGCAAGGTATGTCTCTTCAATTGTCCAGACACGCTTTACAAGACTGAGTATATCTGAAAAACAATAATTTTCTAAACGATCTTTTGGAAGTACACAGCAACCCAAATTATTTGACCCCACATTGACAAAACCCAGCGACAAACATAAGTATGGTCAATTTGGTCCTAAATTTTCAAAAGAAACCTACCGATTATAGAGAAGACACTTGCCTAATTATCACTTTAAATAGGGGCATTGCTTCAAATCTCTTGATGCTATATCAATGGTTCGTGAAAGGATTTTGATTTTTTTAAGTATTACAGTGATTCTGTTTTCCAAATGAAATTGATGGAGTATGCCATAGAGTTACAGGGATCAGGAGGAGCCTCTGGGTAATGATAAGCATAATATCTTTAGAGATGAAGGAGATGGTGGTGTTCGCGACTGATAATATTGAAGTATTAAAGATGGTGTCTGATTCATATGACGGGCAAATTTTTCTTTTTTGGTTTTTTTTGTAATTTACGTGTTCTCAAATTCAAAGAGTATATTTGGACTATTTTCCTGGGATGTGTAGTCCACATATCTTCATTTCTAGATATTCGGATAGACTGAAAACATGAACTCATATGTGTGTAGAAATAACTAAAAATGTATCTTAGTTTCGCATAGCTAGTAAATCAAATTTGCAAACTCTTTAAAATTCTAGGCTCGTCCCTTACAACTTGACCACAAATTACTTGTCAATTTTTTTTTACTTAGAAAATTTTGCAAAGTTGAAGAGTCTATTTAAATATTTTATTATTAATCTATTTAAGTATTTTACTATTAATCTGATTTTTTGTTTGTTTAATTATCAGTCTCAAATAAATAATATATAGTGATTAAGCATTTGATTTTTGTTTTAAGAATATATAATATTTCAATTGATTCATATACTTATATAACTTAATCATATGTTCATATTAGTTACATCATTAATTATGATAGACGAGTATTTTAAATAATTTCACCATTTTTCCTAAATATTGTATATTGAACGATATATATATATATTGATATAGAGGGAGGGAATAACATATTCTCTTATCCGACATGTTAAAAAAAATTTACAAGATCATTTTATTTGTAGTTGTTTTACCGTCAATTCTTTGAAAGTATGAACGAAATTATCGGTTGAGAAAAATAATTAAATAAAATATATAAAAATATTCTATCCGTACAACAAGTTACTACATGTGAGTTAAAACTTAGAAGCGTTGTCTGAATCAATCTGATGTTGAATGTTGTCGGTTAATTAATGCAAGATAACTTGTCAGTTTGACCTAAAAGATGGGCCAAAACGATTAATAATGGGCCTAATTTATGGGCTAATAATATCCAAGAGTGATGATGGGCCTTAGGCTTACAATATCTATACTCTTGTAGCCTTTTGTATACATACTTTTGTCTGATGTAGTTATAGTGATTTTATGACACAGACCATACCATTGATTGTAGATAAGATTTTGGATCTGGAAGATCAAGGCTACGGATCATTCTATATTGTGAGTTAAATTTAATTGGATCAAAGAAGATATGAACCAAGTCATGATCTAGTTTACAAATGTTTTATATTAGTAATTTGTGTTTAATTATTCTACAAAGTTAAAGAAAGTGACAAAGTGTTGGCCTTTGGAATTCACTAATAGATAAATCTCTGACCACTTCTTAAGATCCTCAAATCTTATAACTACCACTAACAAATATTATAATACTGTCTTATGGATCACATAGAAACTAATAAAGTACTTGGATTAGCCTTCATCATAAGGATATATAAATATAGAGTCTTTGTTGTGTCAAACATATTTATCAACAAAACCTCATCTTTGATTATTCAATTTTGTGAGATAAATGGGTGTTATGGAGAAGAAGCTTCGTTCACTTAAATGTGAAGTGAGAATAGTAGAAGCAAGAAACGTAGAGATCAAGTCACAAGCTACTAATCTGTTTGTGAGATTTTATCTTTCTGCAGGACAGAACAGAAAGATAGAAGTGAATACAAGAGAGATTTGTTCTAAATCAGGACAATTCATTTGGGATCAATCTTTTGGTCTAGAGTGTCAAGGGAATGAAGCAGGAGTCAAAGAATTGAAGCAACAGAAGGTTGTTTTTGAGCTAAGGAGGAAGAAAACATCGTCGTTTTTAAGGAAGTCATCGAGATCTGAGGTTGTAGGGAGAGGAGAAGTTTCATGGGAATCGGTTTTTGAGTCATCAAACATGGAAATTGAGAGATTTGTAGTAATGTCTGAATCGAAAAATCGGAGTTTTGAAGATGATAAGCCTGTTTTGTTGAAGATAGCTTTGAAGGTCCAAGCTCTAGAAGAAATGGAGAAGATTTTTGTTAAGAAAGAGAAGAGATTAGAGAAGCTTTGTGATGTGTGTAGTAGTAGTAGTGGAAGCTGCAATTGCTTAGACTATGAAGCTTTTGCTTTAGCTTGTGTTCTAGATTGTATTTAAAGAAAGAAGTTTGATTCAAATGAACTCACACTCAATAGTTGCAGAACCAGTTTTCACAACTCTTATTACAAACAAACCAGGAAATTCATAGGAATTGGGAATCAAACTAGTTTTAAACATCACCATGTCCGAGCAGAGCAACAAGCATGTCTTCATAATCACCAGAAGTGTCTTTAGCAATAGCATGGTCCAAAGGAATACTGTTTCTGCGTTGATATTCTTCTTTGATGCGTTCCATGTCAACTTCAGTTCGTGTAGTCACGACTCGAGTTAGTGCCCATTCGTCTGTTCCCATTTTGTTGATTGCTAAACGCAGAATCTTCTCAAAATGTTTCTCAGGGTATGTCAAACAGGTAACTACAGCTCTTAGTAGTTTCAGGTAATCATTGTCATCTGACTCTTCCTTCAAGTTCTGCATAACTCACCACATAATCAGATCTCTTAACAATAGAATATCAAACAAAAACACAGTTGATAGATTAGTTAATTAACCTTGTTAATGGAGTTTCCATGCTCATTGTTGTAGTGGTTGAGAGTTGCTCCAAGCTGTGCTTTGCTTCTTGTTGTTAAGATTCTGATGAAATCATCATCAGCGTAAGCTTTGTCTGAAACCTTCTCATGAAGGATCTTAGCTTCAGATCTTGCAAGCATCATGTTTACATCATCTCCTTCATACCTGAAAGTGCTTACAAGAGGAAGCAAAAGCTACACAAACAGAAACTGTCTCAGAAATCAGAAACAAAAACAAACAAACTCGGTTTTTCGATTGGTTTCTTTACTTTTCTCAGATCACCAGAAGTGTGTTGTGCAACATCTTCCTCGAGTGATTTCTTGTATCGAGCTTGGTAAGCTTGCTTGACCTTAAAAAGCTCAACAGCAGATCTTGTGCAAGCAATTTCAACTAGAACCCAATTGTTCTTAGTGAACATTTTGGTTGATTCTTTAGCTAGATAAGCATCTCTCTCTGCTGGATCAAGTGTCCACAACATCACAGATCTCTGCAAATTTACAGTTTTCATATCCACAAATCAGTTCACTATATAGATCACTGTAGAGACTCAAAAGAGACAAAAAGAGTTAAAACCTCAAAGTCACTAGAAAGCTCTTTGTCCAATGCTTTGAGAAGATCTTCATTATAAGCAGCTGCATAAGCACTACGGATTAAGCTGCGTTGTGCTGCGTTTCTGTGAGCTAGAATTGATATGATCAGCTTCTCGTTTGTACCCCAACCTATTTCAGACCAAATCAACATTTTCAGACAAGTTATGTCAGAAATCTTCAAAAGGGAACATAAAGAGTCTCTCAAAACCATTTGAGCACAAACATGTATAAACTGTAATAAACATTTCATTTGGAGCACTGAAGCACAAAAACAAACATAATAAATCAGAATGATCCTGATTTTTTGCTGGAAGACAGAGAGATCAGATCAAACAAGATCAAAGTAAATCCATAATCACCAAAGTAATTATGACTAAATCAAGGATTGAAATAGTAAATCACGATATCAGAATCGAGAAGAAACGTGAAGATGATTTCAATATATATTTCGTTACAGATTATAGATTAGATCGTAGAAGAAGAAACCAAATCTAGATCAAGTGATGAAAATGAAAAGAAAGAGAGACCTGAGAATGCCTTGTGAAGCTGCTCAGCGTCTTCTTCAGGAAGAGGAACATTGCTAGGGACTTTGAGAGACGCCATTGTTAAGATCAGTCTTAAGATCTCTCTGTGTTTTCTTTTCCTGTTTGAAGTGATTATGAGACGAATGCAGACGCACGTCCTCTTGCTTAAATAATGTAACGGGAATCCCAAAATTATATTATACTATACAAAAATAATTTATTGTAAAAATAAAGCATTTAATCATAGTACTAATAATGTCTATAAAATATAATTCAATATGGAGATATTATTCTCTTTTTATATTTGCACATCTGTTATATTTCCTTCCTTTAAAGCTGATTTTATAAAAAGAAGAAATATTTAATTCCTCAATAGAATAATTTTCATTGGGTTTTTATGTTAAATAATCAAGCAATAATGCTCAAAACATGCTGTAATTATAATAAATATCTCAAAAGAGATATTATACCAAATCAAGTTTAAGAAAAATTAATGTGAAAGAAAAAGTGTATTTGGTAAACAGATGAGTGTCATCTGTGATGTTTTTTTTCACGTTAATTTGATTTATGGGAACTCGATGATATTGTTTAATATTTGAAGAAAATTGAGTTTGTTGATTCAATTGTAAAAAGGAGAAAATGAAAAAAAGTATTGTGAACCAAAAAAAAAATATAAATTACTCGTAATTAACCAAAAAAAAACTTAAGATTGTTGCCAAGAAATAGGTAATCCAGTTGGTTTATTTTTGATCTAATTTGAAACTAGGTGGTAAGTTCAAATCCCGCCAGTTTCAGTGGAAACAATTTGGTTATAAATCGGATATTTGTCAATTTCATTAGTACAAAGAACGAAGAAGGTTCGAAAAAAAAAACCTAAAGATTGTTCACAATTAATGACAAATATTAAATTGACAATATGATGCAAAACGTGGGTTGTGACTAGAACTTAGAAAATCAGAATGGGAACTGGAACGTTTGACTATGTATTTCAATATTATCAATAACAAGTCCAAAATCAAACTTACTTTTTTATATTTTGTAGGGAAGAACAATGATGTTGAGGTCACGGTTTACTTAATGGTATTGATAGGTAATAAATATTTTTTAATGCTAAAAATAATTTTATTGGAACAGCTATAGCCAAAGAAACTGATGATTGCAAAGAAAACGTTTATTATATGAGAAAACGAGATTTTCATTTCTTTTCTTTTTTCTGGTCACGATATTTTTATTTCTTAATTTTGGATTTTTGTTTGTTATAAAACCATTTTCAGTAGTTGTCTTTATCATTTCCTTAAAAAATGAAAGAGATATTTGCTCCAATAATTTACTTCATTTCTTACTTTAAATAAATATTATAATAATATTTTGATCTATTATTTTTTATTAATTTCTAAATTATCTTTCTACTATTTAAATATAGATTTAACCCATATTTATTAATTTTAAGTAAATAATCAATCACAACTTTAGTAAAACCATAAAATTTTATTATATATCATATAAATAGAAAAACAAATGATAAATATATAATGTACTCGTGATAATCATGTATTTTTAATTATATTTTTCTATTTGTTTAAAAATATGTTTTTGTATCTTATATTATAATATATGTTATCGTTGCATTTTATAACTTTTTGTTATATTAACTAAATTTAGAAAAATTATTGTTTCCGATAATAATTCAGTTTTTTTTAATTATACCCTCAAATTTTAGTTAGGTATAAAATAATAAAATCTAAGGGATCATTTTCCAAATAAAAAGTCTTATTAAAAATGAAGGAATAAATAAAAATCTTTTAAATTTGAAAAAAAAATGAAGATCTTCAAATTTGAATACAGATTTGAAGCACCGTTAGAAAAAAAAATTCAAATATAAAGTGTGAAAAGAGATTTGAAGGAATCACATGGTTGGTGGTGCTAAATCTGAAAGAGGAGCAGTTACTAAGTCTACTCAAATTTGATATATTAACATACAGAAAGCCAAAATAATATACACTTATCTACAAAATAAAGAAGTTAGGTTATCTGTCTCTTTGAAATAATAAATGTCAATAATTGGAAAAGAATATTCACCAAAAAATATTAATAAAATAAATAACGACTCCGCTGGGGATCGAACCCAGAGTCTCTGGTTTCGTAGACCAGCGCCTTATCCATTGGGCCACGGAGTCTTACTTGCTTTACTGTTATTTACTAATTTAATTATAAGAATATAAAATGCTGCGTGCTAGACAGACCGAAAATTGTTGCAGTGAAGCTAGAACCAACTTTATAATTATAGAAGTTTTGGTTCATCAAATGAAACGTTTATTATCTTGCGTCCAAATTGTCAACAACATAGAAGCAAGGAAAATTCACAAAGAAACTTAGATACAAATGCAGAAATCTTGTATCAATTGCAGTAACTGCAGATCCATGGAGTCTACAAATAAAAGACAAGTTTTTAGTCATTGATCCTTTTACATGATGATACTATTGCATTAACCATATACGGAAGAAAAAGAACCTTAGTGTCTTCTCTCAATACTGTAATGTTGTTTTATAATCCATTCGTAGGAAGAGAATCTACTCCAACTTTAGCAGCAGCTTTATCCTCCTCATAAGCTGCAACATGAACTCCAAGAGCAGCACGGCCTGAGGGATCAAGATTGTTTGACCAAGTTGCATCCCATTCTACAGCTTTCGCAGTACTGCAAGCTATGCTTGGACCTCCTGGCACAGTCGCCCTTGCAGCACTCTGCTCATGAAACATAAACAAAATTACCTACACTAACAAGTATGAATTGAATTTTGAATATTTATGGCAGTTTATGTACCTTAGGGAAGAACTTTTCGAAAATGGTTCTGTAGTAGTAAGCTTCTTTTGTCAGAGGAGTGTTATCCGGGAAGACAAAGTTTGCGTTCGACAGCATAGCATCAGAGACCTTTCCCAAGAAAAAGAGGAGCTTCAAATCAGTTTCTACAACAATTATCGAACACATGCTTTAAAGTAATATTTCTTACATGTTTGTTTGCATGGTCTTTGAGACCATCAATCCAGCTATATCCAACTCCATCACTAAACTGTTCTTTCTGTCTATACAGGATATGCTGCATCCACCAGAGTATGAGGAATTTGTTAGAGCATTATAAGTGTAATTACAGAGTATATATGGGCGCCCAAATGGCTTCGGTTCTTTCTACACAAACCTTTGGTAAATAAGGTCGTTCTTCATCATCAAAAGCATTGCGTAGCACCCACTTCTCAATCCTTCCCATATCAGGCTTGATCATCTTCCACTCTGGATCGATGCTCATAGCAACATTCAAAAATTCTTTATCTAGGAAAGGCACACGAGCTTCAACACCCCACGCAGAAGTTGATTTGTTAGCTCTCAAACAATCAAATTGGTGGAGAGCTTTGATCTGTAAGTGAAACAAAACTTAAACAAGATGGGCAAAAGCAGATCAGCAAAATAAGTTGTTGATTTGAAGAAAAAGAACTACTTTTCGGCACGTTTCTTCATGAAATTCTTTCTTGTTAGGTGCCTTGTGGAAGTACAAGTATCCTCCAAGAATTTCATCAGAACCTTCCCCAGAAAGAACCATCTTTACACCTAAAGATTTAATTTTTCTGGACATAAGAAACATAGGGGTGCTAGCTCTTATTGTTGTCACGTCATAGGTCTCGATATGGTAAATGACTTCCTCTATTGCATCTATCCCATCCTGGAGTTAACATTAGAGGCAGATATTAGACCATCTTTTTAATGAAACATGAGAGATTATGAATCTGTATTCAAGGAATTTTCCTACCTGAACTGTGAATTGAAACTCATGGTGGCGTGTCCCAAGATAGTCAGCAACTTCTCTGCCAGCTTTTAGATCTGGTGATCCCTGATAAACAGAATATATAGTTAGAATCTCGAAGGGCACAAAACATCTTAGACATCTGATACTAAGCTTGAACTTATGATGACCTTCAATCCAATGCAAAATGTGTGCAACTGTGAACCCCATTGACGAGCAGCTTCTGATTTTTCCAAATGGCGTAATGCTACTGAAGCAACGAGAGACGAGTCCAATCCTCCAGAGAGGAGAACCCCAAAAGGCACGTCAGTCATAAGTCTTTTTACAACAGCCTGAAAAAGGTCGGTTTAAGTCAAATTCATACAGCAACAAAATTTAACATTTTCAAGACCTCGAAGAAAATAAATCTCTAGACATACCTTCTCAAAAGCATTGCGTAGAACTAAAGGATCATATGGGGTTGAAGGGACCACCTCAGAGTACCACGGAGGATTGTACCATCTCCTAAGCCCTCCTACAACAATAGACCAATAAAGACATTACACAAAACTTCTACATATAAAAATGCCACGAGGTTATTACAAATGGAAACCCATTACGATTGACTAAATTTGAAGGTAAATGGCATACAAACCTTCTTTACTTGAGTAAATATGGCCAGGAGGGAAAGCCATAAACTGTTCACAATCATCACTAAGCGCTTTCATCTCAGAAGCAAACCACACAGAACCTATAAATGATTGGATCAAACATTATAAAAGTAGTCGATTAGACGATTACACAAGATAGAGCAAGCTTAACACTATTGAATTGAAATTTTTAAGAAAAACTTAGATCATATACCATCAAGACCCCATCCAATGTATAATGGAACTATGCCAATGGCGTCCCTTGCAGCAATAAAACTTTTGTCTCGTGTATCAAGAAGGACAAACGCGAACATTCCATCCAACATGTCGACAAATTCCTCTCCATGTTCTTCGTACTGCACGATATAAAATGCAACAATAGAGATGCTCACTTACAATTGCACTAACTAGCATAATTCAGACCTATGAAAAAAAAGTCCAAATGATGGTAAGCCAGAAGCAACTAGTAAAATCTCTTCCCATACTTACAAGATGTGCAATCACTTCACAGTCACTACCGGTTCGAAACTGATGAGACTTAAGCTTTTCACGCAAATTCTTGTGGTTGTATATCTCTCCATTGACCTGACATTAGCATTGGATTTACTCTTTAGATGATATTATTCACAAACAAGCAACAAAGGTCTAAATTCAACATTGTTTAATGACATGATACTGATTGATATTGCTTAAAAGACATGATAAAGTACCGTGACAGCGATGGTCTTGTCCTCGTTATAGAGTGGTTGGTCTCCAGAAGTTGGGTCAATGATAGCTAAACGCTCATGAGCAAGATAACAATCTTGATAACAATGAAGTCCACTCCAATCAGGACCTCTATGCCTCAATCTGCAACAAACAATTATATAAGTCTATCATCGATCAAACCAAACTAAACAATGATTCTTCAATTGAGTAAACCAACACATTTCCCCTAAATCTACCTTGAAAGCTTTATTTCAATCCATTAACCGATTCTTCAGTAACATTGCATAGGCTTCATCGATTACAAGATACAGAAACGTAATTAATGATGTATTGATTCAATGAAAACAGAAGATTGAGAGTAAACCTGCGAGAGAGTTCGATGATACGAGAACGTTTAGCTTGAGAGTTGTCGATGCAACCAAGAACAGCGAGAATCCCACACATTGTTTAGTGGCAAATGAAAACAAAACAACAACAATGGCTTCTTCCAGAAAAATGGTTATAAGAATTTATAGGGTGGCTTTCGATCACAGCCGTTGATTTTGACCATTAAGATTCGATTTAACCCTAATCTTTTCTTCATTTTTGTTTTTACTCGTATTTGTGATTGGTATAGATTTGTATCCAGTGGAACATTGTCAATAGGTCCATTGGTTTTATCTTTTTTGTCAATTACTTGGAAACTACAAAACGTTTGGCCTTTCGCGTTTCGAAACCATTACTAGTATGAATGTAATAACGGCTCAATTTTCATTTCTATGGGTTGGCAAATTAAATTTGAAGCAATTTGTAGTCTTAATACATGATTGGTTGAGAACATGTAGAGACCATAGAGGGGTCTGATTGGCTGATTGGAAAAAGATCTCCGAGATACTCTTCGAATCGCTGAATCAGAGGCATTGGAGTGGTCTCAAGTCCAAGCAGAAAAATCTAAAGAATTATCCCGTATGATTGCTAAGGTTCCCAAAAAATTTTGGGAAGCTGTGTAACCTAAGCTTGAGGTAAGAGACTAGAAGAGTTTTTCAAAATTCTAGTGCTTCATTGACGGATTCTGAAAAGAATCCGAATATTTCTATGATATTGGATATAATAGGGAGAACATATGAGAGCAATATGTATTTATCAAAGTCTTATGTTTTGAATTTGAAGCAATTTTATGGGTTATAGAATCTTTTTTTATTTTGGAGATTAGAAAAGTTCAGTGCACAACTGACTGTCCGGAGATCTTAAAAGATGTTGGAGTCAACTTTCTCGCATTACCTAGAAGAATTCGATAGATTCAATTTTTTTTCTCTAGTTTCTCGCTAAATCAGATTGTTAGAATCCTAAATCACAAGGCAGATTGGAAGTGTTCAAAATTTGTCTAGATCTTGTACTTTGTACTTTTGTAAACAATATTTTCTTTTTGTAACAAAAGATTAATATAATTTATATTTTGAGAAAAAAAAAAGATTGGTTATAATGTCGAAAAGAATATTTGCAACTAAAGTCATTTGAAAGTTAAGATTGATTAAATGTCCAAACTAACTGTTTGAAAGGTTTTTCCAAACACCTATTTCAATCACTGTTTGGGAAATAATCCCCACTGTAGTTTCCGAACTATCTAGGCCAATCAAATGAACCAAATGTTGTTAAGCAAAAACGACGCCGTTATGTAGTTCATCTCTTTTGAGAAGACGACGTATAAATAAAGTAAGAGAAAAAGCGTTCTTCCTCTCGTTTCTTTCTACAAAGCAAAAACCAACACTCGACCATTCCAAACCGAAGGCGATCTGCTAGATTCTCGGAGGCTTGAGATTCATGGCGACGCCTAAAGGAGCAAAGAATCCGTCTAGTATGGGCCCTAAGGTTTTGTTTTATTCCATATTGCTTACGCTTCAGTACGGAGCCCAACCTCTGATCTCCAAACGGTGTATCGGGTACGTGTCTCTGGGAAATAACCTATGCCTCTGAATTCTCTGGTGTTGGTGATGCTATTGTTTCTATTTCTGTAATTCCGTGCGTTAATCTGGGAAATGCGAGATTCGGTTATTGATTAGTCTTATGTAGAGATGTAGTTCGAATTCCTGGCATTTGTTTTTTAGGCTTTCTTCGATTCAGAATAGTGACGTAAACTTACAATTCGAAGTTAATTGCGATGATTATGATAAATTCTCGTTGTTATTGTGGACGTGATCACTGTAAACTAAGCCGTGATTAGGATGACATCTAAACTTTTGATACGATGTTACCTTGAATTAGCCATTCACTATAGTGTTTTAGTTGCTCTGCTTAGCTTTTCAGGATGCTATGTAATAGTTATGTAATGTAATACTTGATAGTGAGTTACTTTGGCAGATTTTGAAATTTATGCTCAAATTATGCAGTTAAATAACAGCTAAGTGTCATGGATAGTTGTAAGCTAGTAGGCTTGGTCACTATCCCCGTTGTTTGTTTTATACAGTTAATGGATTGTCTGTATATCATGGTTTGTTCACACTGCATTCTTTACTTGTTACGATGTCCGGCTCATCATTATTGTTCTTTTTCCAGGAAGGAGGTTATTGTAACTTCATCTGTTTTGACGTGCGAGATTGTTAAGGTAAAAGGCAACATTTATAAAATATGGTCTCTGAAAAATTTGCATGCTTACGTTGTAATTCCCCTATTTCCAGGTCATATGTGCTCTGGTTCTTATGGCAAGAAACGGTAGTTTGAAGAAATTATCAAACGAGTGGACGTTGATGGGATCCTTGACGGCATCAGGACTTCCTGCAGCCATTTATGCATTGCAGAACAGTTTGCTGCAGATCTCTTACAGGAATCTTGATTCCTTGACTTTTTCAATCCTCAATCAGACTAAAATCTTTTTCACAGCATTCTTTACATTCATTATACTAAGGTAACCACCTACCTTTTTGGTCTTGTTTGCGTGATCGTGCGTGTGCTTCTTGTTTCATGAGCTAGTGCCTACATCGCATTTGAGTTAGAGATCTGTTCTGTGATTTTCTACCATTTATGTGAAGTTCTCCTTCATGATAGTAGGAATCTTCTTTGAATGATTTTATTAGATTAGGCTGCTGTTTGATCTTATCCGTTTTGTCTCTTTTTGTTTCTTTGCTTCAAAAGATTGAAACACACATCTCAATATTATTATATAATAGCTGTAGTGTATTGAGGAGAATCTGACGAATTTATTATAGCTTGATGATATTCAGACGTGGTGATGTTTTTGTTTGAAAAGTGTTTAAACACATCATCTATAATGACATATTGTAGGCAGAAGCAATCAGTGCAACAAATAGGAGCTTTGTGTCTATTGATCATGGCGGCAGTCCTTCTAAGTGTTGGTGAAGGCTCGGAAAAAGATTCAAGTGGTATTAATGCGGATGAAAAGCTGTTTTATGGCATTATCCCGGTCTTGGTAGCTTCAGTTCTCTCGGGTTTAGCGTCTTCTCTATGCCAATGGGCTTCTCAGGTCATCCAGAATTTCAATGTCATATTCCAATAAAACAATCTATAGTTCACTCCATTCATAGCCTTAACTATCTTATCGTTACAGGTCAAGAAGCATTCATCATACTTAATGACAGTCGAAATGTCTATTGTTGGAAGCCTTTGCTTGTTAGTAAGTGCTCTCAAATCTCCAGATGGTGAAGCGATCAAAAGATATGGCTTCTTTCATGGTTGGACTGCTCTAACAATGGTAATAACTATCTTTTTTTCCCTGTTAACGATTCTATTGATAGAAAAACTGTTATGGTTGAATCGTCCATATGCACTTTGACTGTTGTTATAGGTTCCAGTTATAAGCAATGCCCTTGGTGGAATTCTTGTTGGTCTAGTTACATCACATGCTGGTGGTGTAAGAAAGGTAAAAACAAAAACCCTCCTAATCTTGTTTTTTACACAACCTAAAGCTAAAATGAAACACCCGGACCGTTCTGCTTGTGTCCATATGGGGATTGAAACCGTCACTAAGCTCGTAACATCGATATTTTGGAGGATCAGGTATGTTACATAAAATCTATAATGTTTTCATTTTGGTAATTACAGGGATTTGTGATTGTGTCGGCATTACTAGTGACGGCTCTACTTCAGTTTGGATTTGAAGGAAAACCACCTTCATCGTATTGCCTAGTAGCTCTCCCTCTTGTAATGAGTAGTATCTCACTGTACCAGAAATATCCGTACATTGACAAGAAGAAGAAGGTTTAAGAAGAAACTTGTCAATCTCACAGATTAGCTGGTAAATTGAACAATGAAACTAAACGCCATTACTCGTAACTAGATGATGATAGTGTTATTCTTGGAGCACTCAAAAGTTTTTTGTATCATTTTTACACCGAGTGTCGAAGATGTTAATACATGGATCAACTAAATTCAAGTAAAATCCTACTGTTTTTATGTTAATGATGGGATCGACAAAATCGAATTCATAACCCAAACTCTAAACCGTACTGGACTATGTGTCTAAAACCATTATGGTAAAACAATATGGGTATTTAACACCATTGGAGTTTGGATTTGTAGTACAACACTCGTCTTCTAATTAGTAATTACACAAACAAGAGGACATTTGATTAATTAAAGGCCGACAATCTCAGCCCAATTTACTAATCAGTTGAATGAATAGTATTTTTTGCTTAAAAAGGGAATAAAATACTATATTTTGAATGATATTAATCGACGGTATCATAAACGCGATTTTACCTTCAATCCTTGGAAGCCAAAAGAAAAATGACGAAGATTGGAGATTTAGGGAATTACAAGCTGGTGTTCTTAGGCGATCAAGCTGTAGGTAAAACTAGTATCATCACTTGTTTCATGTATGGTAACTTCGACACCAATTATCAGGTTCGCCATCTTTTTCACATATCGATCTTGAGATGATGTTTTGTCTGTTTTATGATCATGATCTTCTACAACATTGTGTCTCACTACGAGTCTCTTAAATCTGATCATGTATATACGCTTTTCTATTATATTTCGAAAATCAAATAGTTTTTCCAATTGTGTAGGCAACAATTGGAATAGACTTTTTGTCCAAAACAATTCGACATGAAGACAGGAGTTTTCGTTTGCAATTGTGGTAAGAACATACATCATTTGATTCAGTTTGTTGCTGTTTCAAATCTTACATGGACTTGTTCATTGTATGATTCAATGTGTAGGGATACTGCAGGACAAGAGAGATTTAAAAGTCTTGTACCAAGTTATATCAGAGATTCTTCTGTTGCTGTTATTGTCTATGATGTATCCAGTTAAGACTCAAACATTTCAGAATCTGAACATACTTTGTTCATGTTCATTACAATAGTGTTGTGATTTCTCAAATCTGAACAGATAAGCAATCATTCTCAAACACATCTAAGTGGATTGAAGATGTTCGTGCAGAAAGAGGTAGTCATGTCATTATTGTTCTTGTTGGTAACAAAACTGATCTTGTTAATAAAAGTTAAACAAAACAACTGATTAGATTTCTAAAAGATGTCTTCTCTTCACCAAAACGAAAATGAGTTTGATTCCAAAAACAGGCAAGTTTCAATAGATGAAGGTGATAATAAAGCTCGTGAGTTTGGAGCTTTGTTCATGGAAACTAGTGCTAAAGCTGGATTCACATTAAGGTATAAGAAACCAAACAAGTCCATTCTGATAAGGAACCAAACAAGTCCAAACAAGTACTAATTATTGTTGTTGTTGTTGTTGTTTTTGTGTGCAGCCATTGTTTCGTAAGATTGCAACGGCGTTACAGGGAATAGAAGCAGCTTCTTGGATGAAACAAGAGGATTTGGTCGATGTGAATCTTAAGCCAATGACCAATTTATCTCAAGCACTGCAACAAGATGAGAGTTTTTGTTCTTGTTAGTTGGATACTTCACAGACTCTCTCACTCACCAATCTTATATCATTTGATAGATTTTGTTTACAATTAAGACATTTCAGTGGGAGTCTTGTGATTGATTATACAAACTTGATCTGTAAACTCATATCTAAAGGGAAAAATCTCAGTAACTAAAGCTAATCACATTATGGATTAACCCTGGTATACAAACCGGAACTAAAATACCAAACCAAACCGAATTCAATTCTTGACAAAGAATCTTTTGGTTCAATGTTTAGGTAACGGTTCTCGGTTCGATTCTTAACCGAGAATTTAATGAAACGGAAATTAATCAGTACTAAAAATATATTTTGGTTCAGTTACACAAATAATCATTTTTTTTTTACTTTTTACCAAAAATAATTATTTGGAACACAACTAAAATTATTTTGGATCTAATTCGATTTTCTTTATTTGGAACTGAAATTGAATTGAATTTTTGTTATTAATTTTAGTTACTATTTTTTTAATACCGAAAAAACTGACCCGACTGAATCAAAGAATCGAATTCTAGAGCTAAATATGGATGATTTTTTTTTTGTCAATGTTCGACAAGGTCCAATCTATAGGCTAAAGCTTATTTTAAAATTTTTTTTTTTAAGTTAGCATAATCCAGCGATATGAATAGAATGTACTGAGTCAGATCATTCTAATTAGTCGGTAAATATTGATGATTTGAAGAAAAAACCGAGATATAATCAGGGAAAATAAAACGAATAATGACGTGTCAACCACTTTTTTTGTATCGTCAGTGATATATAAATAGAGAAGAAAGACACTTTTTGTCACCAAAACCCAACCTGAGAAAATTTTCTCTGCTGCTTAAACGATGTTAGTGACAAGTGATAGTAATTTGGACTCGATCTCATTTTGTTCTTGGTTCCGATTTGTTGAAATTTCCAATTCGAACACACACAAATTCGTTTTTGTTTAATAGATGACAATCACTGGTTTACTTGTTCAAATGTTTCTGTTAACTTTGGGGTTTTAGTTTTAGGGTTTAACACATTGAGATTCGTGATTCTACTTGCTTTTTTTGCAGATTTACTGTGATGGGTTTCAGATCAGTTTATCGATCTCTCATGGAGTTATTTCCACAGGTATAAGCTCTCATTGTGTCTTTACTTACTCACAAATTGTGGTTTTTGTTTTCTTCTGTTTCTTAGTCCATTATTATATATTAAGTTAGTATCCAACAGCGAGAATCTCAAGGAAAGTATCTAGATTTGATTGATTTAAGAAATCTCACGTGTTATATTTGCATGTAGTTTGATTCTACTGTCTTTTCATTTTGGTATTTGATACATTGTTTAACAATACATACAGATTGATGCAAAGGTTTTAAGAGGTATCGCAATTGAACACCAACATGATGCTGATGAAGCTGCAGCTGTTGTTATTTCAGAGATTTGTCCATTGTCTTCCTCAAATTTCACTCCACCTCAGAACAAAAACAAGAAGATACTCAAAGACTCACAGAACGTTAAAGGTACTTGTTCTAGTCTTTGTTACATTTCTAGCTGGAGATTAACTTGTTTTGTTACCGGTTCATAATCAATAGTCTGATGGTTTTTGTTGGAAATACAGTAGAGCCTGATATGCAAAGTGACGACAAGAGTTTGTCTCTGTCTCAATGGCTTCAACCATCTAAGCTTCCACATAGCTACCTTGCTTTGCTCAATGAAGAATCTACACCTGATGTAAAACCTCCTCTTGATTACGTTGTGGAGAAAGTGGTTCTGCCACGTTGTGATGCAGGAACTAGTGCAGGAGGAAGAATCCGAAACATGTACTCAGCTTCTGACAAAATTTGTGCTTCTTCCTTAGTGAAACCTTCTATTCGTGTACAGAGCCGCACCAACAATGAACTCTTTGTGAGCATCTCAAAAGCTTCTTTAATATACTTGAATCTTTTTGTGGATATGGAAGTTGTAAATATCTACTTTCATCCTTTATGTCAGGGAAGTAGCAGTAAAGCTCCTGTGGGTAGACGATCTTCTCGTAAATGCACCAAACAACAGTCTCCAGACTACTCTCAGGTCAAGTTTCATCACATTATTAAAGTAATGTTTGATCTGAAAAGTCTCTCGTTTCAGGAGCTAACTTCTGTTTACTGTATCAGAAGCTGAGAAGTTGGAAAAAACAGAGCAATGACAACCACCATGACTTCTCACAGCTCTATGGCGAAGACACTGTACCCTGGAAGCAATCCAACAAAAACAAGTACAGAGGCTATACCAATGAGCGTGTAAGTTACAGATATGATCATGCTGTGTGCTTTCATCCACTGTTTGATGTTTATGTAAACCATTGGTTATGCGTTTTATCAGGAGCGGAAGCAGCGAATTGATGATAACATCAAGGCATTAAGAGAATTACTCCCACATAAAGCTGAGGTAACTTTCTGTGAAGTATATATTTCCACCAGAGCTTGTCACATATAACTCATGAGAGATTGAAGCTTAACTGTTGATGTATGTGATTTTGTAGGAGGATAACCCTGAATCAACACTGAATGCCATTGTTGCTCATGTTAAGCTTCTGCATTTACAGATGAAGGTGTATAGTCTTGCTTCTCTTATCTCTTCTTCATTCTCCACTTGTTTATTATATGAGCATATAGATGATAGTCTAGGCTTTAGAAGGATGGAACTAATCCAGCTCAAAGATCGAACCAGAAAATCTATTTAAAAAAGTAATCTAAATCTCTGTTTACTTGGTTTTGCATCAAAATTTAAGCATTGGTGTGATAGAGTGACCATGAATTAAAGAAAAGCTTTTGTGATGTGACATTTTGAGTTATTATGGATATAGGAATTAAGTCGAAGCAGATTGGGAGGACAACCAATATCTCATCCTATGACATTCATTGAGGTAATGCAATTATGCAATATGAATCAAACATAAATGGTTTTCTTGTTTGAAACTGAGTGTGTTGAGAGAATTTGTTGTTTGTGATAGGGATATGGTCACTACATTCATCACGAGAAGACAATGACAGAATCTCTTGAGGACGTAATGGAAGATCTGCTTACAAACGACTTTGATGCTGCCGCTACCTTGTTGAAGAGCAAAGGGCTTTACTTAATGCCTTTGTCCTCTGTCCAAGGCTTCTGCTGAGTCCTACCCATTGCCTCTTCTCATCTGCAACTCTCAAAAAACACATTGACTCAGAAAAAAAAAGGGAAAAATGAAAGTAGAGACCCTTAGGCCACTCTTCTTATTAGTATAACATGTAAGGAGATAATATACTTTAATCTAATGAGAGAGATTGTGAACAAGTATGTCTTGGTCTGATAGGCCCGAGCATAACACCCCAAATTCGAATCCGAACTTGAACATGATCTGAAATAAAACATCAAACCTAATCAAACTCATCAAAATATTCGAACAAAGTTTTACATCATGAAAATTTGGGTACTTAAACCCAATGATAAAAATCAAAACTCTAATGAATACCCAATATATTATGTATTTAAAAGTAACAATTTATATATATATATATATATATACTTTTAGTTACCTAAATATGTAAAATTATTATAATAAATCAAAATATATGAATCAATTTGAATTAAATGGAAGAATGAAAAAACTAAGAAATTTTCTAAGAAACTTTTAAAAGATTTAAAGAAAAATATTTGAATCAAGTTCGACCTGAGATATAGTATTTTCAAAAGCTAAATCTGATCAAATCCGAAATATACTAAACCGAACCCGACTCAAAATTCTAAAATATTTGAGTAGATTTTATATGTCTAAGACTTTATGGGTAAAACTTACCAATCAATCAAAGTTTAAATCCTAAAATTCGAAATCCGATCCAAAGGGTACCCGAATGCTCCGACTAACCAAAATCGTGATGATAACGTGTCAACCATTTTGGCCTCGTCAGCAGAAAAGAGAAATAAAGCACCAAGTCACACTCTCACCAAAAGCCAACCTAAAATATTCTCTGCTATAGTGAGAGGAGATATGGAAGTTTAAAGCTTGAGAAAGAGCAACCAGTACAATTTTATACTATTAATCTCCTTTCACAGAACCCTAGAAGCATTAGCATCTATTATTTCTCTTTCTTATTAGATCCAATCAACTATTGAATCAATTTGTTTACTTTGGTTTGCTGAAAAACTTTCCGATTTGCTTAATTTGTCGAATTTGCCATAAAAATGCGTAACCTTGATCGATGGATTGCTGATGCAATTAGACCAAATCCATTGGATCATAATGGTGAAATCCTCGGTGGATTGTTTCTCGATGAATCTGTTTCTTCCTCGTCTATCTCTTTTGTTTCGTGTAAGGATTGTTCTGTTAATTCGTGTCGGTTTATCCGAAAGTCGAGTTTTTTGAAGTTTAGGAGACGAAGTAGGACTAGAGAACCTCTGTTTCTGTCTGTTAGTTTATCTGTAAAAGAAAGTAATTGTGAGGAAGAAGAAGGTGAAGGCTATAATAGCCAAAACGGATATAAATCGGAGAAGAATTCGGTTTTGATCGGTGGTGGTGAAGTAGCGGCGGAGAAACTTAAGGTTAAGGAAAATGGAACAGGAGCTCTTAACACTACTAAACATTTATGGGCTGGTGCTTTTGCAGCTATGGTTTCAAGGTCTCTTCTTCTTCTTCTTCTTCTAGTTTTATGTGAAGTTTTTGTATAAGATTTGTATCATAGATTTCATTGATTGTTAGTGTTCAGTTGTAGACTATTCTGTATTGATTTGGTGTGTCGTAGTTTTGGTGGCTCATTGGGTTTTAGGTTTTGGTTTGAGCAGAACTTGCATTGCACCTCTTGAGAGGATGAAGCTAGAATACATAGTTCGTGGAGAGCAAGGGAATCTTCTTGGACTTATTCAGAGGATTGCAACTACTGAAGGGATTAAAGGATTTTGGAAAGGGAATTTGGTTAATATCCTCAGAACTGCTCCTTTTAAATCTATCAACTTCTATGCATATGATACATATAGAGGTCAGCTTCTGAGATTGTCCGGGAACGAAGAAACTACAAATTTCGAGAGGTTTGTTGCTGGTGCAGCTGCTGGAGTAACAGCTAGTTTGCTTTGTCTACCCCTTGATACTGTAAGTAGAATCGCAACAGAAACTTTATTTACTGTTCTCTGGAGGTTCTTTAGATTGATTTGGTATTGAATTGTAGATAAGAACGGTTATGGTGGCTCCTGGTGGAGAGGCATTAGGTGGCATAGTTGGTGCATTTCGTCACATGATTCATACCGAAGGTTTCTTTTCGTTGTACAAAGGTCTTGTACCTTCACTGGTTAGTATGGCTCCATCGGGAGCTGTGTTTTATGGTGTCTATGATATCTTAAAATCAGCTTACCTTCATACACCGGAAGGTAAGAAACGTCTTGAACACATGAAACAAGAAGGTGAAGAACTTAATGCTTTCGACCAACTCGAGCTTGGTCCCATGAGAACTTTGTTGTATGGAGCAATTGCAGGGGCTTGTTCAGAAGCAGCAACGTATCCGTTTGAAGTTGTGAGAAGGCGTTTACAAATGCAGTCACATGCTAAAAAGTTAAGCACAGTGGCAACTTGTGTGAAGATCATTGAACAAGGAGGTATTCCTGCTCTGTATGCTGGCTTGATTCCCAGCTTATTGCAGGTACAATTCCTTAATTGTAGCCGCAAACCAATCACTTAAACATGACATACAGCTTTTTAATTCTCTCATAATTGCAGGTTTTGCCTTCTGCGGCCATCAGTTACTTTGTTTATGAGTTCATGAAAGTTGTCCTGAAGGTAGAATCTGCAAGACAATAAGCAATAAAGAGGACACAATTACTGGTCTATTTGCTTATACTGCTTTAGAGAGATTTGCCGTTTTTTGTTTTTAATACTGCCTTGAAGCTTTTTTTTTTTCTTTCTCTTTTACAAAACTAGATAGGTTGTGAAACGTTTGGTTGCAAGAAAAGTAACAAGATTTGGAAGTTCCAATTTGAATTGATATATGAAGTTCGATCGAGCAAAAGGATCTAAACATACAACAATCAGTGTCTATTTCCATAAACATCACAGAATGTTTGAATGAATGTCATAAAGACAGGGAAAACATATGAAAACAGATTCTGCTTGTCTTCAGCTCTTCAATAATAGAATCACAATTGCATATATGACATCAAGCCAAGGCCACACTATATATGATACTCTTTTGAGTTCTCTTTACTGTTGCCATCCATATTGTTGGTTTCTAGCTCCACCCATTGGGTTCTGCCCTCGTCCAGAACCACCAGAGCCACCGTACTGACCGCCACCTTGTGAGTAGTTAGGCGGTCCAGCACCATAGCCGCCACTAGGCCCTCTAGGCCCGGCGCCATATGGTGCACCTCGACCTTGTGGAGGATATGACCCGCTGCTGTAACCTCCACGACTCTGATTATTATAACCACCAGTCTGGTTTCCACTAGGAGGGTACCGGTTTGGACCAGGTGCACCACCACGAGGCTTTCCATAGTAGTGGCTGCCAGGTGCACCGGCAGGTACTTGGGGTGGTGGTACATTGTTGTTCATAGGGTGGTTTGGTCCAGCAGGCCAATGTGGAGCAGCATGAGACTGACCAACACCGTGTTGCTGTGGAGGCAAACGAGAGTGTTGCTGTGGATGCTGAAGTTTCTGTTTTTTGGCTGCTTCCTCGTTATGGCGCATTTGTTGCCGCTTTTTCTTTGTCTGAAACTCATGCGATGACTCATATGTGGGTAGACTGTTGACATAAGACAGTTTCAGTTTGAGCTGAAGCACTTACAAATAAGTCTTGATACTCATCTGTTGGTGTCTGATGAAGCAAATGGATTTTCATTAACAATAACAAGAGATTTCAATTACCTCTTTGGATCACACGGCAGCGGATCAGTCCAAAAGTACTCAGCATCAAGAGCATCCTTAGCGGATATTCTCTGCACCAACAAAAAGTTCATATTAAAGGCTCTTAATTTCTGCAATTTGCTAATATTCCAGACTATAGTTCACTGAATTTAAAAAAATAAAAATTGGTACCTGAGATGGGTCAAGCACCAACATTTTCTCTAGTAGTTCAAGGGCATGGCGATCAAAGCTATAGCAGAAGAGAATGAGACAAAATGAGATCTCTCCTGGATCGAAGTTATTGCTGTATAAAAGTGTTTCACCTACATAATGGTTTAAACTTACTGTCTAAAGATCTCCCTTACGCGTCTCTTCAAGGGTCGAGATGATTTCATTTGGTTATACCAAGGCATTTTAGAAACCCCAGGCCAGTTGTTTTCATCAGGTGATCCACAGAGTTCATAAATCTTATTCAATTGTTCATTCTGGAAAAGCAAACAATTGAGTATAATGCTGTAAGTGGAAACATCATCAAAAAACAATGTACATACACACAAGGAAGTTCAAAAGATGAAACCCTGACCTCAGTTTTCCCAGGTAAGATAGGCTTTCCATTCAAAAGTTCAGCAAATATGCAACCAACTGACCACATGTCAATTGCTGGTCCATATTTCGTTGCACCCAGTAGCAATTCAGGGGGCCTACAGCAATAGACGATGCATTAAGTAGAGAAATAGAAAGCAGGAATACGCAATACATATTCTCCGTCTCTTTTATGGATATAACTTTAAAGGTTTTGTAGGCATACATACCGATACCACAATGTGATGACACGGTTTGTAAGGTTTCCAGAATGATCATGAGAAAATGACCGTGCAAGACCAAAATCCGCAAGCTTTAAATTTCCCTCATTGTCAATAAGGAGATTTGAACCTGCACAGAATTTTGTAGGTTATCTAGGATATAAAGGCAAGGTACCCAAACGATCAACAACGTATTTTGGGATAGTCACCTTTTATATCTCGGTGAAGCACTTGATTCACATGACAATAGTGAAGCCCAGTGAGTAGTTGCTTCATGTAACACTTTTTTTTACATATGTTGAAATGTCAGACAGTCGGAAAAATAAGGTTTTGCAAAGGCTACTACAACAAGGTATCCAGCCATGCAATACCTTGATCTGAGGGACCGTAAATCTCAGGCCAGGACGATCAGCAAGTCCAGTCAAGTCATGATCCATGTACTCAAACACCATGTAGATTCCACCCTTGTATTTGTTATTATCTAAATTTTAGAACAAAGCCACAAGCTTTAGGGAGTGTAAATAGCTTTAGTAGATCAAGTTGTACGGAAGATAATTAGATCTTGAATAAGTTTCACTCACCTGGCTTTCCTTGATCATCCCTATCGCGACCTATTTAAAACAAAAAAAAAATCTCTAAGTATCAAACTTAACGCTTCATTAACAGACTTTCTAACCAATTATAGAACAAGATAAGTTTTCCTTATCACCTGGAGAAGTCACAATCTCTTTCAAATGGATGACATTTTCGTGATGCAGCTTCTTCAGAATTTTAATCTCCCGGATCGCTGTTATCGGAAACTTCATGGAAACAATGATAAGATAACTATAAGTTATATTGGAGTTTAAAGTTCCCAACTTTTCTAAGCTTGTAAATATAATCACATGTTGTAGCTTACCCCTTCTCTTTCATTGTCCATACGGATCTTTTTCAGAGCCACGATTTCACCAGTTTTGATCTCTTTAGCCATGTAAACTTGACTGCAAGACCAATACCAAACACATATAAATCTAAACTCCAGCTATTAAGTTCCGAAGAAAACTTCACCAAAACTCGAAATCAGACGGAAAAAAAGGCTAACATATAGCAAGAACTAGCAGCAGATGTTTTAAGCAGCATATGCACTTATCTACCATATCAAGCATACGATAATCATGCAATCCAATTTTTACATAATTCACTCAATCAACAAAAGAAACAACAAATTGAGGATCAATACCTATATATCAACGGGAATTTAATCAAAAAAATCACTTTAATAGCCTATATTTCAATTAGCCCTATCGGATCCCCAGAAGAAAACAGTAGCTCTAAAGGTTAAATCCTCAAGACGAATACTTCACAAACCAAATTAATTCGAATTAAGGAACAAAACCCATGAAAGAAGGAGACAAGAACCATTGAAATTACCCGTAAGTTCCTTCACCAATTTGTTCTAGCTTCTCGAAGCAATCAACACTACGAGATCCCCAAATCGGTGGAGGCTCCTCGATGTTCAACTGCCCAAAAGCTGCAACCGCCATTATTCGTTCCTTATCCAACAGAGCCTTGCAATTCTCAAAGAATTTCTCTGATAATTTAGCTTCGCCTTTGTCGCTCTCTTCGTCTTCTCTCCGGCTTTCCAAGGTTTTAGCCGTTTCAATGTCGACTTCGCGGAATAACCTAAGCAATTTATCCCGGTTTAAAACTAGTTACAGTAAACCAAAATATAACCGGGAAATCTCATTGGTTATCGCATATAGTAGCCCGTGTGGATTTGTAACATATAATAGTCCATTATATAAGCCCAACCTTGAAGTAATCCAAATCTGGAGTATACTTGGGCCTGTCTTCACAAAATAGCCCAAGTTTACTTAAGAGTTAGACTGCTTCTGAGTTGGCCCTATACATTAAAGATTTGAAATTCGACAGCCCATTTAGGCCCATATCAACAAATCGAAAATGTTCGTGTGTTGTGGATATAACAGTAGCGCACAAGCGTTACTGTAAATTCTCGACCTGGAAAATAATAACTCAAAAATGTTGCGCACGTGTCTCTTTGGTCAATGGTCAACAAAAGCAACTACTATAATATGAACACAAGTTATAAGACTTAGCCGCCCAAAAGGTTAAAATAATCTTAAAAGAGATTAACAATTAAATTTTGAATGAAAATCACATTACAATTTGGGGTGTGAAATGTTCTAAATAAAGTACTAATAATAGGCTTTTTAGGACACGACCAAAAAAATAAATAATAGGCTTTTTAGGATATGAGATACTCCAAATAAACAACACGACATTAAGCCTTAATCACGTGCCTTAATTGCGACCATTGTTCCAGACATATAAACATATCTTATCTAGCTACCCATTAGATCCTACCGAATGGCATATTAGCCAAATTCTTATATTATATATGCAATATAACTTAATTTTTTAAATGCGTCTACTTACAATAAATTTATCACATGCCACTAAACTAAATACTACGTGCTTTTATCTCCACCTCCTTAAATATATAAAAATTTCAAACATATTAATTACAAGATGTGTTTCTTTGGTTATACATGCAATATAAAAATAAATACACATCTGTCAAAGATGTGTGGTACAGTATTAGTGGCTACTTTAACTTTCTTCAGGTATCAGAGTTCAATTTCTTTATGATGCAATAGAAAGGAAAAAAAACGATTTTAGAATATGAGTTTGGTTATGAATCGAACCTTGTCAATCCAATTATAATAGGTACACATGGGCGGTAGAGTTACCGGTTTGTATTATTTTAGGGTATTAATTTATAAAGTTTTTTTTAAGTAATGATGATGTACGCAAATTATACAAATTAATCCAATTGTGTGATATCTCTAACTTTTCAGAATAAAATGAAAATATGCAATTGTTCAGATTTTTTCAGATTAGTCAAAATTAAACAATTTATACAACTCATTCAATACATTATAAAAAAAAGTAATTACAAACACATGAAACTCTCACGCGCTCTAGCCTTCTGAATTTTTCTACTCAATAAATGTGGGTTTCTAAGCCACACGCGCTCATAGTGCGCGTAGGATTTATTATGTAATTATAATTTCGAATTAAATCAGAAAATCCCCTCCGGTTTTACGCCGGTCTACTCAGAAGAAACCGTTCCACTTTTTCTCTCTGACTCTCTCGAGATCTTTACTCCAACCAGTAAATTAAAATAACATTTACTCTTTTTTTTTTAACTTGTAAAAAAAAATTCAGTTTCTTCAAAAAGAGTCTCTCTGCTTTCTTCAACTTCTTTTATGCATTGATCTCTCTTCATCTTCACACGGAGAAAATGCAGAACTTGAAGCTCTAAAAGCCAAACGCTAGAAACTGTAACGTTTAATTTTTTCTACCAACTCTGCTTATTATTATTATAAGTTGCTTTCATTAATCATGACTTTGTCATTTTCTACAGATTTCACTAAGTTACATATTTTTCTATGGCTCCAATCACAAACTGGTTAACGTTTTCTTTGTCACCAATGGAGATGTTGAAATCACCTGATCAACCTTACGACGCTTCTTCAATTCCTTATCTCATGGATAACTTCTATGGTAACAAAATTTCAATATTACTTCATTTTTAAGTGACGTATATAAGTGTGTGTATAGTCTCTTTTTTAGCTTATCTTCTTTAAACAAAGTTGCTGAACTCATAGCCTCCTTTTCTCGGTTGCTGGATTTGTCTTTTTCCCCAGAAAGGAATACAAAACGAAGAGATTTTTATAAACTTAAGAACTTACAGAGACGTCTCTTAATCTTTGCTTCTCTATTAACAATCACAGCTTTTGGTATCGTTTATGATTTTTGTTTATTATGGTTAGTCAAAGTTTTCTAACATTTTATTTGTTTCTTTTGATTTAAGTTTTCAAAGAAGAAGGTGAGATTGAAGGTGTTTCAATGGCGGATTCAACAACACTTACCACTTTTTATGATTCACAAATCCATTCTCAAGTTCCTAAGCTCGAAGATTTTCTCGGTGATTCTTCTTCTTCTTTTATCCGTTACTCCGACAACCAAACCGAGACACAAGACTCTTCCTCCTTCGTCCATCACTCTGGAGCCACCACCTTAGCTGGAGGAGTTACAGAGTTCTTCTCCGATCATAACCACGTTTTTAAAACGATTAGCTCCGGCTCAGAGATCTTTGATGACTTAAACTCCAACATAGATGGTACTCATCAGGACTCTAGAACGGTGGAGCTAGGATTTAATGGCGGTTGCACCACCGAAGGAGCTTTGTCTCTAGGAGTTAACAACACAGATCAACCATTAAGCTGCATCAATGGCGAGAGAGGCGTAAACAACAACAAGATGAAAACAAACTCGAAGAAGGACGCATCAGACGATTCAAAGAAGAAGATTGTCGAAACATTTGGACAACGAAGTTCTATTTATCGAGGAGTCACCAGGTAAATTAATTAGCAAAATCATTCATCTACTGAATAAAGTTTAAGCTCTTTATTTTCAAGGTGCAATAAATGGATAGAATCTAATGCAAAAGTTTTGATATTTATCATATGTGTAGAAAAAGATTGAATTTTTTTTAATCATATTGGATTATATTAGTGACTTTTTGCAAACAAAGTTGTATGTAAGCAATGTGGCATCAATGAGTTCAAAGTCTTGTTTTGTTTTTGAGTGGGAAAAAGATTTGATCTTTGATGTTAAGAAAATTTGAATAGAGTTGTCAATAATATAATATGTGTTTGATTGATGAAGACATAGATGGACCGGAAGATACGAAGCACATCTATGGGATAATAGCTGTAGAAGAGAAGGTCAAGTGAGAAAAGGACGTCAAGGTAAAAGCTTTTACTTTTAGGTGATATGTCTATCTCTTTATAATGATGATTGATAGACTTTATAAAACATAATGACTATCAATAATATGTATAATTAGTTGAATTTTTCATTACAAGGGTGCCGCCATTTTTGTTCTTTGTCTTTATTAGAGCTCTTTCTCTTATTTCACCTTACATGGGGCCCAATGCTGATGCTTATCTGATGCAATCTCTGTTTTTTGATTGACATGTTTTTGGACCCACTTTATTCCAATATCATTATGTCAATTTGCATGCATAGACATGCGATGTGAGACTATTTAGACACTATTCATATGATCTTGATATTTAATTTTTGAAATCTTTTTGGTTAGAGATTGATTTTGTAGGGTGTACTATGTCTACATTGTGTCAGATTGATGTGTATGTTGTGTTCACATCAAACATAAAAGCAAAGAGTGATGTGAAGTTTTGAAAACAAGAGAGGAATCTAGCTTTGACCCTAAATCAAACGCTTCTTCCCTTTACTGTTTATTAATCTTTTGTGTCTTAATGAAATTTACCTTGAACCATAGCATAACTAGTAAATATAATCAACGAAGCTAGTTAGCTAGCTATAAACGTTGTGAATGACCATTATTTATGTTGCTTCTTCATTTTGTATGTACCTTCAAATATGGTTTATCATTCCTATGGTGGCTTCCACAGTGTACTTAGGTAAGCAAGATAATTCTCTCTTGGCTAAATTATCGAATCGTTAGATTGAATAGGGCAAATGATATTCATTGTTGATCTATTTAAGGTGGATATGACAAAGAAGAGAAAGCAGCTAGAGCTTATGACTTGGCAGCTTTAAAATATTGGGGACCTGCTGCTACAACCAATTTCCCGGTTTATGTTCTTCCTTCTAGCTCATTTTCTCTAATGCTGTCGATTCTTCGTATTCTTGTTACTTGATTAGCATTTCTATTGATTGTAGGTCGCGAGTTACTCGAGAGAAATAGAAGAAATGAATCACATGACCAAGCAAGAGTTTATTGCATCACTGAGAAGGTAAGTCCACATAATGATTGTTATAGACATGCTCTTGATTTCTAAACTGAAGCATCCTGATATTTGGTTTTTATCTAGGAAAAGCAGCGGTTTTTCGAGAGGAGCATCGATATATAGAGGTGTAACAAGACATCATCAACAAGGTCGTTGGCAAGCAAGAATTGGTCGTGTTGCAGGAAACAAAGATCTTTACCTCGGAACTTTTGGTAATAACGTTATATTAGTAAACAAACGACCTATTCTTATCCTTGAAAAATCTGGCGTCTGATATTTATACATGTATATAGCTATGGAAGAGGAAGCAGCAGAGGCTTATGACATTGCAGCCATAAAGTTCAGAGGAATCAATGCAGTAACTAACTTTGAAATGAACCGTTACGACGTTGAAGCCATCATGAAAAGGTCTTTCCCTGTAGGAGGAGCAGCTGCAAAACGACACAAGCTCTCACTTGAATCTTCTTCTGCTTCAGACCAAAACCTCCAACAACAGCTGCTTCCATCGTCTTCTTCCTCAGATCTCAACTCTTCACTTCCATGTGGGATTCCTTCTGAGTCTTCAGTTCTCTACAATGACCAGAACTTCTTTCAGCATTATCCTTTGGCTTCTGACTCTACAGTTCAAGCTCCTTTGAACCACCAAACGGAGTTTATCTTGTGGCCTAACCAAATGTAGTCTTACTAAATCATATGGCTTATTGGCTCGTTCTAGCTTTTAAGACTTCTTATCCACCGTGCTAACTAAGGACCGTGGCTTATCTTCTTAATTCTAAATTAACCCTCAAGGATGGATCTTATAAGTTTTCTTCTACTCTAGGCTTAAGATGGAAATCAAAATTGAACAAGCTGAAACTTTAGGGTCAATTTTGTATTAATGTATTTCTTTTGTCAGGGGTTGATTATCGGTTTTAATATACTCTTTTTTTGTATGTAATCGGTTAATCGGTGTTAGTCTTAATTCTATAGATGAATCTTTCTCATTGTTTCATTTAAATCCGAGTAAAAATAATTAATTTCTCAGAAGTCGGGATCAATAGAGCTTAACAGGAAGTACATAGTCACAATCCGGAAATAGTGAAAAATAACGGGGTGAAAAGTGAAATTATAAGAAATTAATAATAAAAAAAAACGGCCTATAGATTCTATCCTTCTGATCCATTACGAGCTTTTAAGGCTTCATTAAAAGCCCAATGGGCTTTCTCTTTAAAGCCTTTATACTCATAACACTCACCCAATAAACGGAATATTCTCGCCGGATCACTCCCGGCGGCGAGCTTCACCGCTTCTTCAAGATCCTCAATCGCAGAATCATTCCTCCGTCTCCGATTTACAGCTACCTTCATCTCAGCTCTCTTCACAAGCGCATCGGCTCGTTCTCCAACCGAAAGCGACTTCAATCGCGGATAAGTCAGAGCCATATCGAACGATTTAAGAGCGGCGGTGTGGTGACCGAGCAGATCTAGAGCTAAAGCACGAACGATGTGACCAGCAGCATCGTCTGGTGAAATTAAGATCACACTGTCGGCTTCGTTGAGTGCTGTCTTGGCTAGGGATTGAGATTGGGATTTCTTTGATGTGGTTCGAGCTCGAGCTAAGAGACTAGAGGCTTGGATTAGTTGACGTTGGGTTTGGAGTGTGGCTCGGTGTTTGGTTCGGAATTTGGTTAAGCCTCGTTGAGAAATATACTTCATCGCCCAGAACATAATGAATGATATCACCAAAATTGCTCCTGGTATGATTGTTTCTGTAGACATATCTTCGATTTTTTTTGCTTCCTCTGAATCTCCGAAGACTAAACTAGAGACTTTATACTTTAGTTGTCCATAGTTTCTAGACACACGCGCTTTCAGTGCGCGTGGTTCTTATTCTTATGAAACACTCACGCGCTCTGACTCTCTATTCTCTAACTATCTTACTTTGTCAATAAGGATAATAAATTTGGGTTTTTCTTCATAAATTTTATACCCACGCGCTGTACGCGCTTTCAGTGCGCGTGGACCTTATTATAAGTATTCGAAAGCTCTGACCAAACGTTGACCATATCTTCTGCAGTTAAACTTAAACTTATGAAAAGGACAACATCATCTTCTTCATCTGAGTTTTGTAATAATACTAACAGTTCTTTTACAAGGAAAAACAGAGAGATTACCAGAGTTTTAGGACAAAAGCAAAAGCTGGGACTACAGAGCCAAATTATACATACAAAGACATTGCTCTTTTGGAGATTTTTACAATGGAGACAATGAAGCAAAATCACAAACAAGGCTAAAGAGAACAGAAAAGACTTGTGTTCTTCTTGTTGATCATTTTTCTTTGTGTAGTGATTTCGTAAGATTTGCTTACTCCATCAAAAGTTGTCTATGCCGAGTGAGATCGTTAAGGTAAGAAGAAGAGGTATGATCTAAGTCACATTCTTCTAAACTCACAGTTCTTGCTCCACCTGTTTTTTGTTGTAGCTCAGCTAAACGGTCATCTCCACGCAACAACTGGACCAACTGTATACAAATCAAGATCAACCAAGTTGCATCTTAAAACCTAATGAGTACAATAGTGAGATACTGGTTTTGTTTAGGAACATACTCGGTTCATGTCAGGACGCATAGTGGATACATGATGAATACACATTGAAGCTGTTTGCATCACTCTTTTAAGCTCAGTTTCATCAAAGTCATTTCCTAGTTGAGGATCAACTATTTCTTCCATACTGTTCTTCTCTAAAAGAGGTTTTGCCTATATAGAAAAACATTCAACTTGTTTTTAACTCTGTGATTCTTTGGATTTTAGAAGCTGCATTCAAAAGAGAAGAGAGAAAAGCAGATCATTACCCACATAACTATCGATTGCCGGCTAGCTGTATCGACAGCTCGACGACCAGTTATGATCTCTAGAAGCAATACACCAAATGCAAACACATCTGTCTTCTCATCTACAATCCCATGCATAAAGTACTCTGGAGCTAGATATCTGCAACAAAGAACCAAACGAGTATTAGTTTGGAGCATCGAGAAAAAAGATTCACAAGATTGTTAGGTTTGGAATTCTCTGTTTGACCCGAATGTTCCTTCGATAGGGAAAACAATGTGATGAGGCCAGTTCTCAGGAAGCCACTTAGCAAGTCCAAAATCAGAAATCTACAACAAATAAACACTCATAGTGAATCCTCAATCCACAGAACAAGACTGATTGCTTGTTTGTTGAATTTATCAATCAATCAATCAATACCTGAGCTTCGAAATCTTGTGAGAGCAAGATGTTAGAAGCTTTGATATCACGGTGAATAATTCGTCGAGGGCAATCATTATGAAGATAACTCAAACCATCAGCTATACCCAAAGCCACTTTATACCGTTTCTTCCAATCCAAACCCTCACCAGGTCCTACAAAAAGTTTCCAAAACATGAACACAACAACAAAAACCATGTTTTCTTGTAATGAATGTCTGAAACCAAACAACAAAAAGGATTCTTGTACCGAAAAGTAGACAAGCGAGACTGCCATGAGGAGAGTACTCAAGCACAAAATGCAAACCGCGATCGCTGCTGAAACCACGAAGCCTAGCTGCGTTTGGATGGTTAACATGTGCAATTATCCCAAGTTCAGATAAGAAATCGCTGACTCTTTCTTCTTTTTCCTTAGCTTGTCTCGTCAGCTTCTTAATCGCTACTGTCTCTCCATCTGGTAAAACTCCTTTGTACACCTCTGCATGTCCTCCTTTCCCAATCATGTTCTCTAACAACAACAAAAATCCAAACCTATGTTAGAATCTTCTTCATACAATCCAGAATTCACAACTTTGAATTCATATAACTCTGTTTCATAAGTATTCACTTCAAATGGGCATTCGGATATTTCTTGTTGAATGTGAAATTGAGGGTACTTATGGCTCTGTTTGTTTGCTGGTCTTTGCGACTGCGAGCAGCGACAGTAACCAAAACTTGTTTGTTTTGTGCTTCGGTCCAATAACCAGTCACCAGTGATCAACAAGTACAATTTTCAGTCGCTATTTTTTTCAGCGATCCGCAATTAAAACTTTTGGTCGTTATATTTTGTGGTTATTGTCGACTGCAAAACAAACAACACAGCTACTAGTAGCGGTGGCCAATGACCACGAAACAAACAAGGCCTATGTCTTTTCCAAAGTTTTGAATTTTACCTTGATTAAAATTGTCGGTGGCTGCAACAAGTTCTTCGAAGGTGAAATTGCGCCATGATGGTTTAGCGACGAGAATTTGATCACAATCCAATTCATTTTCCGGCGACGGAGATAACTTTTGTTGCTTTCGTCGCATGTTTTTACGGGTTAACTCATAAGTAGCGAGGAGAGGAATAACTGAGAATCTTCTCATAGATTTCTTCTTAATGGAATCAATCATCTTGTTCCATTGAAGACCATGGTGACTAACAGACGAAACATTTGTTGTATTAGTCGATAATGGTGACAATAATTTATCCGGTGAACTCGAGCTAGAACTGCTGCTATTATCGGAATCTGAAACTAGAATTTCAAGTACACATCTTGGTGATGGATTTTCTATGCATAAATCGTTTTTCTGTAGCTCCTCCGTCTCTGGCTTTTCTTGGCTTCCTTTGATCTTCTTCTCCATCTCTGTAAGAAAACAGAGGAAGATTTCTCTGTTTCTTATTTCTCAATTCACATATAAAAAAAGGGGGAAATAATTTCTAACAAAAAGACAAACCCAGAAAGGAAAAACCTGGAGATTAACAGAAAAACATGTCGGAAAATCAACGAAATTTTGTTTTGTATAAAAATAAACTAAATTTAGTCTTACCTTCAACAGCCATAGCTTCTGTCTTCTGGGATTTTTCGGTAAGAAGCTTTGAATTTTCAAAAGAAAAAAAAAAAAGAAGAAGAAGAAATCAAAGCTTCATAGAAAATTGTCCCAGAAAACAGAAAAGAGAGAAGCAGAGTAACATGTTTGAGAGATGAAGAAGAAAGCACAGAGCCGGAGAGAATTCGGAGAAACAGGAAAACAGAGAGGTTTGTTTTTCTTTTTGGTATTGTTAAAGAGTTATCTTTAGAATTGGTTATTCTTAGAAGATTTTGAAAGCAATCAAAATTTGAAGAAGAAGGGAAGACAAAGGAGACTAGATATTGATGACTGGTAATGGGTTAATAACTCTACTATATTTATACAACTCCACCATGCAAATGCAAGTCATATAGAAATTTTAATGATTACTAACTTTGAAGAATTTGAAAAGATAATACCGTAACTAACGCTTTCCAACTAACAGACACGACGACGGTTGAAATATCCTAAGCTTGTCAATTGCATTTTCGTAATTACAATAATTGAGAAGACAAGACATTGCTTTTTATTTTATGTTTTTGTCAATAACTAGCTCGTTAAAACTCTCTTCGTAACCAAATCGACCCTAACAATATTGCATAAACCAAACTAATTTTATTGTAGTTAATTTCGGGTAGACGATAGTTGAAATGGTATTTAACTATTTAATTGAAAGAATTTTTAGTTTTCTTTTCAACTTGGGCATTAGGATATTCGAGTGGATTCTGGAAAATATTTATTCGGGTCTGGATCTTTCGAGTATTAAACTTTTATACTCATTTAAGAACCGCATATATTTCGGTTCCGGATCAGTTCAGGTCTATAATTTTTGTACCCATTTAAAAACTAAATACAATTCGGTTCAGTTTCGGTACCGGTTCTTATTCGAATCGGATATAAATATTAGATTTTTTTTATGATTCCACTGTATATTTGAACATTTCATACCCAAAATAAACCTAAATATCGTAAATATTTTTTTAAAATTACCATGAATTCTCATATATGTTTACATATTTTTGGTTCTATCGAGTACCCATTCGGGTATCGGTTTGATACTGGGTATTATTCGATACCCGTAGATCTAGATGAAGAGAACCCAACAGATATTTTCCTCGGTTCCAGGTACTAACCAATACCCATTATTTTGGATCGATTTCAGTTTGGTTTTTTGATTCAAGGTATTTTACCCAAACCAATTTTCAACAATTGGTGGATAGATCAATCCATAGTCAATTCCTTAAATGCCTAAATCCCTAACAATATTAAAATCGAACATTAGATACACTAAACTAGTTGACTAAAGACAGTTCCTTCGGACACAAATTGCTTTTGTTTGTAAAACTATAATTTTAAACAATTAAATTAACAATATCTTAATTATAACTAAAAACACCTAAATAATTAGGAACCTTGTAATTACACTATATTCTTTATTTTCACATATTTATTAATTTACCATTTAATATTAGCCATGTGAAACATGAACTTGGTTAATGAAAGACCCAATATTAAAAAAAAATTCACATATATATATATTGGTCTTGTCAAACACTTTTCTTCATTTATGTAACATTTGAGAGTATTCCAAAACTAATGTATAAAACGCTGAAAAATGTGAATTTTTCGAGGTAAAAAGAAATATTCTAATCTTAATTTCAGTCACCGTGGCATCATCGTCTAGAGAAACTAAACATATGGCAATAAGCTTCACCACTCTCTTGTATCAGACCAAAATTATATATTTCTCAAAATTTGACGTTTAGATTTTATAACTAAAGAAGAACATAGACAACATTAATGAGACTGGTTTGGTTGACGACACGATGGTCACGAGTCATCATGAAGCTTGGTACCCACAAAAAAAGACTTATCAAGTGCGACATAGCTTTGGACCCACTACGTCAATCTCATCTCTCCTTATTAATTTAAGTAACTTAGGATAATCTAATATTAGATTTTTGATTTAGCCTACGTGCAACGAATATGATTATTAATTAGAAAAAGAAGAAAAATCCAACGAAAACTATAAACATATAGATATATCAGATTTCATGCAGTTGTGGGTTGAGTAAAGTTGAGTTGTTAAGTAACAATATTTCTTTAAAAAACTATGAGCAAATTAAGATGTTTTCGTTGAATAAAGTAAGCAAAACTATGTGAGTTAGACATAACTAGAGCACCATATAATTATCAAATACATAGAATGGTGTGAACTATTTTCTTAGAGGAGATGCAGAAAACGGATACACTTTTTTTCGAATATTCAAATAGACCGAAAAAATAGGTCCATATTCGTGTATGGGTGACTTAGGAAAATATGTTTTAATTTTGCATAGTAATTGAACCTATGAACTTTTTAAAATCTTAGACCCGTGTCTTACCACTTGACCACAAACTCCTTGTCATAACTCATATAGAAAAAGAATTGCTATTGCTAAATGATAATGTGTCATATCGGTTAGCCATAAATTTTGCGTTGTGGATAATACATTTTTCTCTCTATTATTAATTATATTATATCTCAAACTTTATGTCATATAAAAAGGAAAAATTGGGAATCTATATGTTTATATAAATAAGTATTTAGGAGTGAATATCAAATCATAGAATGTCAATAATTTTAGATAATTTAATTTTATAATATTCTAAATGATTTTAGATAAATTTGAAAAACTTCTTATAATTTATCATAAAATCATCTAAACTCCACTTAAAACTGAGATTTGGATTTTATGTTTACCTCTATATTATCTAGATTATCCTCACCTATAAAAAATCATAAGTTAAGTGAAGTTGTTGCTAGAAAATTAATTTTTATATAAGCTTTGGTAAAACGAGAAATGTTTAACGTAAAAGGTTTTAAGTGAAATAATTAGACGATAAGATATTTGGTAATTTGAGTGAAAAAGGTGATTAGTGAGAAGAAAGAGGTTTCTAGCAAAGTGGGTGAACTAAACCCCTTAACTAATTTGACTATGTCACCTCCTCTTGTTGTCTTAATTTTGGGTCCCAAAGTCCAAATCAAAATGGCCAACAAACTCACCAATGTCAGTTTCTGTCGGAGAAGTCAGTCTAACCGATTTCATTCTCACGAACACAGTCCTAAACACTAAACACACTCTTCTTTTGACGTGCCTTAATCTTAATTTAGTTAAATTGTGCTGCCTAAAAAATAATCAAATTAAAAGAGAAGCAATATTTAATGAAGTGTTGAACTAAGAGGCACTGTATTATGGTAACTTAAAAAAAAGATTTTAAAGATGAGTTTTAGGTTATAGATCAGATCTTGTCGATCCAATGTTGACAAAAAAATTGAACCACAAAGATAGTGGATGTGTCATGAAGTGCATGTCTACATGGATTATACTAATGGTCATGAATGGAATAGCTTATTAACTCAACAAAATTTAATCTATAATCTATATATTTAGTATACAAAATGATTTGTGACTAATTGGAATCGACTTACAATAAAAAATTTAAGATATTTAACTATTTGACTAATTATACGATTTAATTAACTAACTAAGAAGATTACAAAATTCAATCTATAAGCTAAGTATTTATCATACACAATAATGTGAGTAACTGGAATTGATTTCCAGTTAAAAAATAAGATATTTAATTACTTGATTAATAATAAGATATGTTATCGTAATCTAATTAAAAAGATCACAAAATTCCATTTATAAGCTAAATATTTATCAAACAGATTGATGTGACTAGTAATAAACTTTTAGTAGAAAAGGATATTTAACTACTTAATTAGATCATTGTATTCACATATTGAGGACTTATTAAATTTAGAGCTTTAAAATTCTTGAGTACATCATGAGCAAGGAGCGCCTGTAGCTCAGTGGATAGAGCGTCTGTTTCCTAAGCAGAAGGCCGAAGGTTCGACCCCTTCCTGGCGCGAACATCTAAAATTTTTATATATACTTTTAATTTTTTTGACTGGGCCATTTAGATTGGCCCAATAACAAGCCCATTAACTTAAACAAAACAGACTTCTTCTCAACAAACTCAACAGAAATTGGACTGATAATGGCACTGCTCGGCGACGACGGCCGAGGTTACGATCTGGCGAGGAGACTTGACGCCACCGGAGTATGGCGGACATGGCTTGGGGATTCCATTTACTCTTCATTTCACCATTACCTTTCGTCTCCTTCTACCTGGGAAGCCTTTATGCGGGTTGATGATTCTAAGACTAGGTCTCAGATTCAGCTTCAGCTCCGTGTTCGAGCTCTCCTATTCGATAAAGCCACCGTCTCTCTCTTCCTCCGATCCAATACTATCGCCGCTTCATCATCCTCTGCTTCCGATGTTTCTTCTGTCGCGGTGTCCAAGCTTAATCCTAATTGTATGTCTGTTTTTTTTTTTCTGGAACTTTTGTTTATGACAAATTTCGGTGTGTTGAGTTTTTTCTTTTGGATCACTTTCAGATTTACAGCTTCATGGAGATGATGTTTACTACACGCTGGAGAATGCTTCTCTCGAAGGTGGGTTTCAACGAGATGGAGGAATTCGTCATAATCCGAGTTTACCTAAGGTGATTTAAGGACCTCTTGTTTATATTGTTATGCCCCTGAAAATATGTCTAGAATTTTATTTTGATTCCAAAGTATTTCAACTTCTTAATTAAATCTGAATCACTAAATGCTTAGATTGTAGAAATCTATTAACTGGTGAATTAGGTTACTTAAGCATTCTCCATGTAAAGGTTTATGGATCTTTGAAGCAATGTTATGTTCAGTTTTCCAGTACTACGAATTCTGTATGGAATATTTGATAGCAATCAATCTGAAGTTTAGGGGTTTTTAGTTAGTGCCTGTCAATTTTGTTTTGTTTCATTATCTTTTAGTATATTTGTTCATTTTCTAATGTAATGATTATTTTTGCCCAGAGCCAATCCAAGCCAACTTTTACCTCTGGGGCAAGAGGTAGTGAGTCTGATTTCAGTAATCTTTCTCAAAGGTCTAGGTTTGAGGAGTTACCAGACTCTTGGTACACTCAGTTTATCTCGAGATATGGTTTCAAATATGGCATGTCGGTTGGAGGACAAGAATCTGACAAGCGTACACCCGAAGGGATGTCTACTTACCTCAGAGTGGTGGATAGTCATAAGAGAAAGCGTACACCCTTTTTAGAAGATCGAGGTCCGGGAAGTTCTAATCATAGATCTAGTACACACCCAAGCTCTGGCTTTGATGGAAGTACCTCAGAAGATGATATACTTTTACTTCCGGAGACAATGTTTAGAATGAACTGTGTACCTGAGACTGCCCTTTCACCAATTAGCAAAACACAAAACAACATAAAAACAGATTTCTATGGGGTACTTGATACTTTACCGCAAGTTTCTATCAGGAATCATATTATGAATGAGAGGCTTGGGGTAATGCCGGAGTACTTTAGGGTGGAAGAAAGAGGAGTTTTGCGCCGTAAAAAAGCTGAAAAGTTGGGTATTAGTGATGATCAAGCGGATCAGGTGTCACAGAAAGTTATTGCGCGCATGCTTCTTACAATGGGATTTGAAGGTGCAACGGAGATTCCGGTTGATGTCTTCTCGCAGTTGGTTAGCCGACATATCTGTAAATTAGGCCGTGTTTTGAAGCTTCTTACTGACAGTTACAAAAAGGAGTGTTCAGCGATGCAGTTGATTAAGATGTTCCTTAATACAATGGGATATAGGTCAGTTTCTTTTTAGTGGTTTTCCCTCATTGAATTGATTATTGAAGATAAGATCTTTTTCTTAATGCAGTTTGAAGTCCTTAAATGTTTTCTATCATATATGTGTTACCTTTCATAGATTGGTCTTCATAGAAACTGTTAGTGATAAAAACTTGCAATTTTAGTTTTGTTTATGTAATTAAATTTACGCCTTTTTGCAGTAATCTGGGGAGTTTAGCAGAGCTTGTTAAGGATGGTAGTAGGAACTATCTTCCCCCAAATCAGAAACAACCACAAGTACTTCAGCAACAGTTACATCTGCAACAACAACAAGCTTCTCTCCGATTACCGCAACAAGTATGTACAATATGGATGATGCACGAATTGTTGCTCTTATCATTTGGCATCTTAGTTGAATTTATTTTGGGGATGATGATTTGTTTTTTGGTTTAACTTCTGAGTTTTTGATTGAATGTTATTGCAGATGCAGAGGCAAATGCATCCACAAATGCAGCAAATGGTCAATTCCCAAACCTTTCAGCAGCAGCAACAGTTGGAGAGATTGCGTAGGCGTCAAGTTACATCACCGCGACCCAACATGGATGTGGGAAAGGATCAGCCGCTGGTACAGGTAAAGCTTGAGAATCCTTCAGAAATGGCAGTAGATGGAAACACCTTCAATCCTATGAACCCAAGGCACCAACAACAGATGCAGCAGCAACTCAGACAGCAACAGATAGCTGCAATTTCAAATCTGCAACAACAACAGCCAGGATATAACCAATTCAGGCAATTGGCTTCAATGCAAATTCCACAAATGCAGACTCCGTAAGTAGCAACCTCAAAACTCATAAGTCACATGGTTCTATACCTACTTGACAGGTCCTGAAAGTTGTGTCCCTTTTATGTTTGCAGTACACCAGGAACCGTCAGGGCTCAACCTGTTAAGGTTGAAGGATTTGAACAATTAATGGGAGGAGATTCTTCTCTTAAACATGAGTCGGACGATAAACTGAGATCTCCACCTACCAAATAGTGTTTTGTACAGACAAAAAACTACCCTGACAAAGATACAAAGCCTTGTTAGTTCAACTTTTTTGGGTCAATGTATTTATCTGATGTATCATCTTAGTTTAATTATTATCTTGCGCAAGAGGAAGAATCGGATTATAGGCTGACTTTTTTGTGGGGATCGCCAAATTTTTTACTAGTCAATGGAGAACATTAACGTTTGTTATTTACATTAATTGTGCTGTATTTAGCAATTACAGATCTCGCTAACGTTGATAGAGAGTATAGTAAGTAACGTTCTATACAGACTTTGAAAAGAGTGGATCTTATAATGATTTAGAGTTTTAGACTATGAAAGACTTTGAAAGTGTAATAAATAATGATTTAGATTTATCGAAATCAAATGGAAAGAATATATTATCTTGAGCTTAAGGAAAAACAAGCTCCTCGGGACCTCTTGGACGTCTTCAAAGAACAAAGCTCACATTAGTCTGTATATTTCCTCTGATTGATCTACTCTGCCAAGGAGAATCAATAAATTCAACCAATGCAAGAGAAGACACATATGTTAGTTAGCTTTTGTAAGGAGTTAACTGTAAACTTTCATACCTAACTACAAAGCAGCAAGAGAAACCTCAACGAGGATGCATTAAGGGTTTTTGTCCTGTGCTAATCCTTCTCTACAAGTAAAAGTGGACAACTCTTCTTAAGAGCTGAATCTGCTGTGTCAAGAAGAAGCTAGTGAGCCTTTCATTGTATTATTCACTCCTTATATGTGTCTCAAAGATCAAGCTGATTCAGAACAACGCCTATCTCATGGTTTGACCCTGAAAACAAGTCATAAATTTCAGTTAGGAAAGATTAGATCATGGAATGAAATGGTAATTGCACACATTTAAGTCAACGATATATGAATATTTGTGTGCCACCTTAATGACGATATGACTCCATATCAATAGATATAAGGTTATTCACATATTTTCGGATCAAGTTTGGCATAAAAAGAATCTTGGTTCCATAGAATTGCATGATCCTCTGACAAAATCCCCTTTATGTGCTATCAGGAGGTCCTTCAATTAGTAGCGAATATGTATGAGAGCTAAACTTGCAACCTTTTTCCTCCATAATGTTAAATAGTTCATAAAATGCCTCTACAAGTCCCTGCTTCCCAACACCATCGATGATGATCTTCCAAGCTAATTCATCGTCATAATAACTACATTGAAGCAGATTCCTAAAAACCGAAGCCCCTCTTTCTTTTTCCCCTTCTTTATACAGCCCACATATCAAGATTTTGCAAGACTCTAAATGGGGTAAGTGACCAGCATAAACCATATCATCTACAAGTTTTGCTGCTTCATTATGCTTTTCCAGCTTGCAGCAACAACTAAGAAGAGCATTAAAAACTGACTCAGTTGGAGATATTCCTTGGTCTTGTTGCATGTGATCAAACACCTTTTCCGCGACTCTGAGATTCCCAATTTCACAGATCCCTAATATCAGTTTTTTGTAAAATTTGGCGTTGGGAGTTACACCGTGTTCTACCATTTTCTCCAGAAGCTCAACAACAGTATCAAACTCCATCATATTAGACATCACGGAGAGTCCTGTTTCTCTGCCATGTTTCATCTCTAGTAGATGTCTGATCAGAGACAAAAACGTATGTTGAGAAGGTTCACAACCAGCATCACACATGCGCTTGAGGACATCAAAAGCGGAATTTGTCTGCCCTAGATCTCCATAACCTTTAATCAGAGATGAATAAGTGAACAAATCCGGAGAAACACCATTTTCCTTCATCTTTACCATCATATTTTCAGCATCTTGCATCTTCCCTTCCCTACAATATGTTTGGATAAAGGTTGTGTAAGTATGTGAATCGGGCTTTGTTTCAGAGGACAACATTTGCTGAAAATGTTTATAAGCATGATCAAAATCCCCATCCTTTAGCAGTCCATGAATCAATATTGTATTCGTACGAACTGTAGGCTGCAGGCCAATCTCCACCATTTTTTCCTCCAATAATGTCGCTTCTTTTAATTTTCCATCGGTACATAACTTATGAATTAGGGCATTAAAAGTCAAGGCATTTGGCAAGCACTTCCCATTCAACATTTTCTCAAGCATAAGATGAGCTTCCTCAAGTTTATCCGACTTGCAGTATCCATCAATCAATGCAGTGTACATCACCACATTTGGATATACTCCTTTCTGCTGGAGAGAATAAAATAGTTCGCTGGCTTCTTCGACTCTTTTGCTTTTACACAAAGCATCTATCATGCTAGTATATGTCCACTGATCTGGAACTAATCCTCTATCACTCATTAAACTAAGTAATCTATATGCACTATCAAAATTACCAGATCTACACTGCCCATCAATTAATGAATTGTAAGTGACCACATCTGGAAGGACTTTCTGCTCCAGCATCTTATTAAGCACTTCCATTGCTTTGTGCACATTCCTTTTACAAAACCCACGTATCAATTCATTGTACGTGCGCGTATTCGGACTGACGTTATGTGATTTCATCAATTCCACAACGTCTAGCGCATCTTCAACCAACCCCTGCTTACAATACCCATTAATCAAAACATTGTAAGTGATTACATTTGGCATTAACCCTTTCTCTAGCATTTGACTTAGCAAATCTCTTGCTTTCTCAAGCTTACATTGACTGCATAAGCTATCAATGAGCACAGTATACGTGTGAATATTCAGTTTAATGCCTTTATCATCCATCTCCTTAAGCAAGTCAAACACTTCAGACTTCCGTTCTGATTCACATAAAGCGTTAATAAGCACTGTATAAGTATGGACTGTTGGATAACAGCCATCATCCTTCATTTTCACGAACAAATCCATCGCTTCATCGATTCTACCCATTACACAAAGACCATGTATAAGGTGAGTGTAAGCAACCTGATTTCTACGGCAACCCTTCAAATGCATCTCCTTAAAAACCTTAAAAGCAGAATCTAAATCCTTCCTTTGACAATAACCATTAATCAAAGAGGTATATGTGAAAAAATCAGGTTCTAACCCATCCTCAAGTAACTTAGTCACATACTGATTCGCCTCTACAACATTCCCAAGCTTGCAATACCCATTAATCATCTTATTATACGTGTAAATATTCGGATTTACCTTATCCTCCAACATTTCCATATAAACCTGCTTCATTTCATCGACTAATCCGAATTTAGCCAATGAATTCAACAATGCCGTGTAACATCTAAGAGTAAGCTTATACTTAAGCTCAAATTTCTCGTCTCTATTCATCTTCCTACAGAAATCCAAAACGAATAATGCGTCTCCTACTGATTCACAGCTCTTTATCATCCATAACCTGATCTTAAACATAACACTAACGTATCCATTGTGTTTAATTCTTGGATTCAAAAGAAGTGTAAGAAGAGATGCAAATGAATAGACACTATGCTTGAATCTCGGTTTCTGTGAGATCCAATAAGAAAACTCAAGAGCTGTTTTGGGATCTAAATCTAGCGAGAACAACGACGAGACATGAGAAGGACTTATCGCCGGAATCATTGATTTCAGTGATGGAGATTTATGCCAATTGGGTTTAGAGAGGATTTTAAGCAGACGGTGCGGAACTGCCGGAGACACGGAGCAAAACGGCCGGCGAGTGACAGGAGAAGCAACCGCAACATCCGTCGAGGAATCCCTCATCAGAAATTTGACGGCGGAGAATAAGCCACTCAAGTCGGCGTCGCGCCGTGATTGTATTCGACGGATCATCGATGATCCGTGGCGTTTTGGATCTCTCCGATGTTGAAAACGCAAAGAACCTTAATGTTCTTTCAATTTGATTCCAGAAAGGGAAGGGTTTATCTAATGGGCCTACAAGAACCTTAATGGGCTATTTATTGTACAAGTACAAGATCTTAATGGACTATTATCTGTTTAAATTCAACACCTTAGTGGGCTGTTAAATGTTTAAGTTTAACACCTTAATGGGCCTTGATGCTCTTCAATGGGCCGATATGAGCTAACTGAGGCGATGATCGGAGAAAAAATGCGCCGGCGATGAGAAGACATTATAACGGCGGATTCATCGCCTTCTCTAGTTATTTCAGCGTCTTTGCTGCTAAAAAATGTTCGTCGGGATCCTCTATGTACCAGTTTAGGCTTCTCTACGTCACTTGTGACTCCTTGACAACGACGCATACTTTCACTCCGCTTATTAGAGAATGCATAGAGGAAAAATCGATAATAGGACTCAAGAGAATTCAAGGGCAGATGTTAAAATGCGGTTTTCCGGTTCAACTTTCCGGCAGTAAACTCGTTGACGCGAGTTTGAAATGTGGCGAGATTGGTTACGCGCGCCGGGTGTTCGATGAAATGTCTGACAGACACATCGTAACATGGAACTCATTAATTGCTTATTTCATTAAGCACAGAAGAAGCAAGGAAGCTGTTGAGATGTATAGATTGATGATGACGAATAATGTTTTGCCAGATGAGTTCACATTGTCCAGTGTTTTTAAGGCGTTCTCAGAGTTGGGTCTTGAAAAAGAAGCTCAGAGAAGCCATGGAGTTGCTGTGATTATGGGTTTGGAAGTCTCAAATGTTTTCGTTGGAAGTGCCCTCGTGGATATGTATGTAAAGTTTGGTAGAACAAGAGAGGCGAAGTTAGTATTGGACCGTGTGGAGGAGAAGGACGTAGTTTTGATCACAGCTTTGATCGTTGGTTACACTCAGAAGGGTGAAAATAGAGAAGCTGTGAAGGCATTTCAAAATATGTTGATTGAGGAAGTAGAGCCTAACGAGTATACTTACGCTAGTGTGTTAATATCTTGTGGAAACTTGGAGGATATGGATAATGGCAAGTTGATTCATGGACTTATGGTCAAGTCCGGTTTCGAGTCTGCTCTTGCTTCGCAGACTTCTCTTCTTACAATGTATTTGAGGTTCGGTTTAGTCGATGATTCCTTGCAGGTTTTCAAGTATATTGAGTCCCCAAATCAGGTGACTTGGACGTCTCTGATATCGGGACTTGTCCAAAACGGTATGGAAGAAATGGCCCTCACCGAATTTAGAAAGATGATGCGTGATTCAATGAAGCCCAACTCTTTTACATTGTCGAGTGCTTTAAGGGGGTGTTCAAATCTTGCAATGTTTGAAGAAGGTAGACAGATTCATGGTATAGTAACTAAATATGGTTTTGATAGAGATAAGTATGCTGGATCAGGGCTCATCGATCTGTATGGAAAATGTGGATGCTCAGGTATGGCAAGGTTGGTTTTTGATACATTGAGTGAAGTTGATGTTATATCTTTGAACACTATGATCTATAGTTATGCACAGAATGGTTTTGGACGCGAAGCACTTGAGTTGTTTGGGAGGATGATAAATCTTGGATTGCAACCAAACGAAGTAACAGTATTGAGCGTACTCTTGGCTTGTAATAACTCTGGTTTAGTTGAGGAAGGTTGCAAAATTTTCGACTCCTTTAAAAAAAAAGAGGTCATGTTAACAAATGATCATTACGCTTGTATGGTAGATATACTTGGACGGGCAGGGAGATTAAAGGAAGCGGAAATGCTAATAACCGAGGTTGTTTACCCGGATTTGATTCTGTGGAGGACGCTGCTTAGCGCCTGTAAGATTCATAGAAATGTTGAAATGGCAGAGAGGATAACCAGAAAGATCCTTGAGATTGCACCAGGCGATGAAGGAACTCTAATTCTATTGTCAAATCTCTATGCATCAATGGGACGATGGAACAGAGTGATTGAGATGAAGAGCGAGATGAAAGAGATGATGCTGAAGAAGAATCCAGCAATGAGTTGGGTTGAAGTTGATAAAGAAACACATACATTCATGGCTGGAGATCTGTTATTGCATCCAAACTCAGAGAAGATTCTTGTAACTCTTGAAGAACTGATTAAGAAAACAAAAGATTTGGGGTATGTTGAAGACAAAAGTTGTGTTCTTCAAGACATGGAAGAGACTGCAAAAGAGAGATCTCTGCATCAACATAGTGAAAAGCTGGCCATAGCTTTTGCAGTTTGGAGAAATGTTGGTGGAAGTATAAGGATATTGAAGAACCTCAGAGTTTGTGTTGATTGTCACAATTGGATCAAAATCATATCAAGAGTTATAAAGAAGGAAATTATATGTAGAGATTCAAAGAGGTTTCATCATTTCAGAGATGGGTCTTGTTCTTGTAGAGATTATTGGTAACAAAATGGGCTCAAGGTATGTATTCGGCCCAAGCTTTAATTCATCTGAACTGTAAAATATATATGATCCGAACAATTTTGTACTATTTGTTCTCTATCCGAAAAACATTATTCATGGTTCTTCAATAATTGGAAATTTTCTTTGGATTCGAGCCAAAACTCGACTAGAGTGATACTCAACACAAGGCACAAGATTATTTTTTGGGAAAGATGTCGATTTAACACAGAATTTATCAAAAGTGTCAAATTGAACACTGAATTTCATCAATGATTTATCAAACAACAAAGTTTTCGTTGACTGCAAATTAAACTTTCAACTTATAGTTGACTAAACCAAGTTGACTAAACCAATTAAATCTGACGAAAATCCCAAATCGAAATTGTCTATGAAATCGAAAGCCAAATGGATTTTGGAAGTTCAATTTAATTCTTATCTTCTTTCTGAAGAACCCCTAAACTTGATTATTTTTTTTCAAAAATGAGCTCAAATTCATTGGTTGTATCGAAGATAATATTTCAAATCGATGAGAGTTCATTCTTGGAAAACAAAATCAAGCTTAGGAGTTCTAAAATCAAGCTTAGGGATCCTGTGTTAAATCAACATTTTTCCCTTTTTAATTTTAAAGAAAATAAACAATACTTTTTTTTCTCAGATTCGATTTTATTTAAATGCAGTGTTTTAGTTAACAAAAAAGAACTAACAGAAAACAGAGTTAATGATTTTTGTTTAGTAATTTAATGGTGGGGTTATTTGGCTTGGTCAACGCAAAGTTCATGGTTTTATTGGAAGTCAACTACAAATTCAGTATTTAATCAATAATTATGATAGTTCAGTGTCCAATTTGATCAAAGTTATGTGTTAACTCGACATTTTTTTTCTGTTTTTTATAATTTGAAATAAAGTAATATAAACCTTTTATTGAATTTAAAATTTTGGACTTTTTTTGGTCGGCTAAACTTTTGGATTTTTTTGTGTTGCTAGTTATAACTCCAAGATAAAATAGTTTTAAAATATTATAATTTCGGTTACTAAAACTAAAAACATGTAACGTGTTCTGTGTTGGAATTATGTTTCATCATTACCAAAAGACGTTATTTAGCGATGAGGTTATGACAAATTTCATATCCATGTTCGGTTCAACAGCCAAATGTCCAAAACTTGATTCAAAAGTAGAGCAAAATAAGTTGTACATCTTTTGTATCATACACACTTCCCATATTTTGTTTACTCATTTGTAAAAAAAAAAATTTAACCCTACTTCCACTTTTGTTCCTACATATCTTGCCAAGTGAAATGATTCACTTCACTTCACATACATACATGTATGTGTTTGTAATTTCAATAATTTAAAATTTTGCTTTTACATTCCATATATATCCGTAAAAGTAGTTAGTTTTGTCGGGATTAAGTTGTTGCATTTAACTAGGGTTTACATTAAGTATTCGTCGTCTGGACTAATTTATTGCATTAGACTACAATTTACATGTGTCCGTAAAATTAGTTAGGTTCGCCTTGATTAAACTGTTGCGATTAATTAGGGTTTACATTTTGTATCTGTAAAATTAGTTAGGTATATCTGGATTATATTGTTGTATTTAACTAGAGTTTACATTTTGTATCCGTAAAATTAATTAGGTTCGTCTGGATTATCTTCTCTATATATATATATATATATGTAAACAAGAACAAACGATATAACTATACGATGTGCTTCTAGATCTCACGAGTGTTCGTAAATCGTGAGCTGTTCTTGCAAATTGGTTAATAGGTTGTTGAGGCAAAGACGTGAAATAGCGACATATTAAATATATTCGCAGTATATGAAATAAAAACAGTTACATATCACTTGTATTCACATTCATCATGCTCCTTCGCCATCTATCTGTTTCATTAAATCATCAAAAATATTTATATACCATTATTATTTTATTTTCTATATTACACTTTATTTGTCTAGTTAATATTCATGGTCGTCGACCAAAAGCAAGAAAAGGTTAATTCTTGATCTTCTTATTATCTTTTTAGGACGATTTTAAAAGCTATGTCAAAGTAATGAGAAAACAAAAAGTTATAATATCGAAAGATAATGTTGTTGGGATGAAAAATTCTTATAAATGATCAAATCATAAAAAGCTTAAAGGTGTAGTTTGCAAAAGCTCCAACATTGCCTTTTAAATAGATCTGAAACATTGAAATAAAGGGAACAAAACCTAAAAGGCAATTCTTATACATGTGTATATATATCAATAGGTTCTAAGATAAAAGTAACAGAAAACTAAACAAAAAATATGATAACTAAGTTAAAACAATAAGAACATTGAAAATAAAATTATGATGAAAATATGATAACTAAGTTATTAAAATAAAATATGATAACTAAGTTAAAACAATAAAAATAAAATATGATAAGAATATTTGGATATTCAGTTCGAATAGAAACTTATCGACTCCGGGTATATGGGTTTTTTTTTGCTTATATTGAGTAGACAATAGAGTTAATTAAATTATGATGAAAAGCTTCAAATGTACCATTAAACACTAAAGTGAAAATATTAATTGCATAGTGGGACCGCAATTTTCTTTATAGTCAAATTAATTGAGTAAAGAACGCAATAGTCGCATGCATAGTTAACAAAAAAAAAAAACAAAAAAAAACAAGTAAAGTAAAGGAAAAAAAAAAACTTTATAAAAATTATTACTTATGTACAATTCAATATTCTTCTAGAACCCACAACAGTGGATTACAAGACATGTGTCTTTTCTCTTTGAAAAACCTAAAATTCAAATTAACTTAGAATCAAAACGGAATTTTATTTGACAAGTTATCTATAACTCGAGTAAACTTGATTTAACAGAACATCATGAATGTTAAGAGCTCCGGACCAATCAAAAATATTTATTCCGAACTAGTTCAATATAGTGAACGAGTTAATATTTCAATAGGCCATAAAACCCGACTAATACCAAAATCAAAGAAATCTATGTAAATATCTTTAACATTGCGCACAAATTTGATTTAGCTTGCAGAAACAATCAGATAACACATTAGTTATTTATCAACTATTTGACAAGTTGACGCCAATTAGTTGAAACAATTAAGTTTAGTCCGTTCGTTCACGCCTTAAGACATTAGACATCATACTTATGCATTGTACAATAGATCTTGCAGATCCATAACCAAACATATATGTGTATTATTTTATGTAGAGAGAAGCTAAGGAATGGGGAGCTAAAGGATCAGAAACTGCAAACGAAGGCTAAGCTCTGAAACTGATCTCTATGTTACACATAGACTCGACCTAGTTCAGTGTCTACTTAGATCCTATTTGCTCTTTTATATTTATTACACCACACTTCACTGACATCATTTTTAATGTTACATCTATCTAACTTCTAATTCATCACTTTCGATGTTTTAACGAATATTTCACACTATTTTTAATTATTTTTTCACTTGGATACTATTTACATATGATGTGGACAGTCAATTATTCTGCTTGGCTCAATGTAGTTTATACATTATGGCTCAGTTAATATATATTTATTAATTCAAGTGAAGTAAAAGATAATCCCAAGGAGACATTATCTCTGTTTGTTGAAAATGACGTTAGAAGAAAAATTTAAAATTGAATTTTAAACCCATCCAATAAGTCACTAAGTGAACATTTTCACCACCAAACCAAAAACTTTTCAATAATTTAACACAGTGAATTCATTCTTTTTCCACAATTAAATATATTTAAATACAGACAAATCACTAGAGAATCTATTTAGAAGTATCGCTCACTCTTGTTTCTTGAACTTCTCCCCCAATTTTTGTTTTTTTGTTTACAAATTGAAACTTAAAATACTAAAATAGTAACCAACAACAAGAAACTAAAAAAAAAAACTACAAACATAAATATTTTTTGGCATTACATCACATAACATACATATAAAATTATAATATATAGTTTTTTTAACATACCAAGAATCAAGGCAAAGCATTATAATGATTAAGATCAGTCCAAGCTTGAATTCCATTATTCCATTCACTTCCTCCTCCTCCTGTATTATTACTAATCACTCCTTCATTATCATTATTATTACCAAAATACCACTCTGTTTGATTATCTCCTTTCTTCATCGGAGAAGACGGTGATGATGAGTTTGCAATCTCCAAATTCCGATACAGAATCGGTTGTGGTCTCTCTACAACAACAGTTTCTTCTTTAGAATTACCAAAAAGCATAGCCATCCTCTGTTGTTGAAGTCTCCAATGTAAATCTTGGTTTAAACAACTCAAAGTTTCAATAGAAGAAGCTAAGTTATTGGTTTGATCTCCAGTGGCCGTGAAACTCGCCGGTGAATGGTTAGTGTTGTATTCACCAAAACCCATTAATGATAAACCTGAACCAACATCAACTGATGCGTTTTCACGACCTGAAGAGATCATAGGCCTAAGATCAAGAACATCTTGGTTATTCAAAAGTTGAAGATCGTTGATTTTGTTGAGAGATAAACCAGAGAGTTGAAAATCCATTGTTGTTGGAGGAGTAAAGAATTTGGAAGAATCATCCATGATTGAAGAGAAAAATCTTTGAGATGAAGAAGCAGAAGAAGAAGGGATTGTGTTCATCGAATTAGGTTTAATGGATTTTTTGGTTTTCCGACAACCACCACCAATAGGAACGTTTCTTAAAGCACCACCACGTGTCCAATAACGGCGACAAGATTTACAGAAGTGACGAGGTTGAGAGAGACTATAGTTGTTGTAGTAACAGAACTTTGTGTTTGGAGAGTTACAACGAGGACATTTTAGGGTTTGTTGGTCTGGAGAAACGGAGGAAGACGGTGGTTTTTTGGTTTGAGATGGTGTAGAGATACGGGGATCCGGTTTAGGAACCGGTTTAGGAGAAGGAAGATTGGAATGGGAGGACATGATGGTGAAGATGATGATGGGAAGAGATTGAGAAAGGAAGAAGAAAGTTTGTTTGGTTTTTTAGATTTGTTGCTTTGAATGTAATAAGTAAAGTAGGAGAGGTGAGAGAGAGAACAGTCGGCAAAAGGGATTCTTATGATATTTATATAAGTGATTGTATACGTCAAATAATAATAATATCTATTTCATATAATAATATATATGAGGCCATATTTATATATATGGTCGGGTTTATGTTTTTTTTTAAAGCATGGGCGGGTTTATATTTAAAAACTTTGGTTGGTTATTTATGAATCATTATATCTCTTAATTGACTAGAAAATGTTAATTTCTAGTGTATTAGAATGATATACTTAGTGTAATTCAGTTTGTTTGTGTTTGACCTAACTAAATATTAGGTGATAAATTTAAATTTTACCTATTTAAGTTGGAGCATTTAGGCTACGGATGATCTTATTGTTCCAATAAATAAGGTTGACAAAAAAAAATATAGTTAATTATTTAGACATCAAAAGGTTTGATCCTTATTCACTATATATAATAGATCAACAAAAATTTTTAAGGAATACAGTTTAGATTAGGGATAAAGTCTTATGAATTCAATTGTTAAAAACAATATTATTATTTTGTCTTCAAAAATATTATATGTTGGACTATAATAATTTGATGTGCTTTAGACGACCCAATTAATGGTTCAAACGTCAGAGTTCAATCTCTTTATCAAAATGAAATGTTAAAAAAAATTTATGGTGTGAGTTTTGAGCTATGAATCAAGTTTTGTTAGTCCAGCTTTGTTAAAAAACAAGTATATAGAGTAATTAATATGTGTTTAGGTGTATAATAAGAAAATTACATGTATATTTATAGTTTTACATAAAATAACATTATTTGTAGTATTTGTTATGTAAGAAGATACGTACGTTGGATGTAACTTTTAAAAACTTATGTCAATATATTGTTTAATTGAGTTTTTTCATAAGGAGAATTACGATATTGTTACACACTTTGGTTTCGTATTTTTGTTCTATTACATATATTTCGACTTGGATATTCGTATAAATCGCCATTTTTGTAAGAAGAACTTCAGTAAATTCGTTTGCTTTTATTACATTTGACTAATGCTTCATTAAATCTCTTTGTAGTTAATGTCTGTATATAATGTACATTGTACATACATATACAAGAGAGAGAGAGAGATGATAATAGAGACAAAAGTAGGAGATGGGGAGAGAGAGATGAAGTAGCAGAAAAGACAGAAGAAGAACATAAGAAACTGTGCAATTGATCGGAACAAATCGGATAGAATTTGTTAAGTGTCTTGTTTCCATTGTTCATGTTTACGTTTTTATGTATCTTCTATGTGTGCACTGCACCATCTTCATACGTATACCCAATACACTATTTTCTATATATTTGTCTTATTCATAAATTACAGTTACAAATAACGTTTTTCTTCATTCACATACTTATAGTTGTCAAGCGTATGCAACTTCATTAAGGAAATCGAAACTATTGGAAGAAAATTTCACAAGAAAACAAATTTTGTTTTTGTTTTCTGGATATATATTTATTAAATGGATAGGTATTAATTAATATGTACTACGTAGGAATACTTCAATGTGTATATTACCTGAAAATTTTGGATTTATATGACTCTATATCGGCAAACAAAATAGTAGCTAGCTAAAGACTTAGATACCAGGGTTCGTTTTATTTCCACTATACTTGTAGAGTAAAAAAAAATTAAGGGTGAGTTATAAGTTATGGATCGGGGCATTATCGATCAAATTGTTGACCAGAAAAAAAAAAGCTAGCTATTCAAAACATATTAATTTTATATATATTTAGCGAAATATTCTTTCGTATTTTACTAAAAAAGAGAGTGCAATAAGAGTAATTTAACATTCACGCAACATCTTTGAAGTTATATATATTGTATAGGAAATTAATCTCAAACTACAAATTTTGTCATGTAAAGAGAGGAGATAGCTATGAAGAAATTAGGGCTTTGGAAAATATTGACATTAATTTTGTTATTTAATGTTTAGTAATAGAATCATTAGTATTTAAAACCTGTATTTAGATGTGGATATTATAATACTATATACACTACATGTTATTGAAAATTAACATTTTGTTGAAGTGAAATGACATCAAAATCAGATTGAACCAATACAGACAAGTGTGTGTGTATATATATTCATATATTTATGTATATATAATTTAAAATATAGGAAATGATTAAATAAATGATAGAAAAAGGAGAGAGAGGAGATTGTGTATCGATGATTGAGAGATGTCTACATCTGTGAAGAAACACGAGAGAGCGGAGAAACTAAAATGGGAAACATGTGAGAGCCTTCAGAGAATGGATCTCTCGTGAGACTAAACCGATCTTCCGCAACTATGCCTGATTTGTTCACACCCCCCATTTATTTTATTATTATTTATCTTAAACTATTTATTAAAATAACAATATATATATATATGTAATCACTATATAATTAAGGGTGGTTTAAGTGAATATGCAAAAAATTTTAACAAAATTAGATGAAAGATTTAGGTGATACTATTCAGTATTCACTCATGATATATAATAGTCCCCTCTGTTTGTTGATTTTGTTCTATTTATACTGTTATTTATTGTAATATTCTACTAATATAAGAAATTTTATCAAAAGATATTCTACTAATATAATTGTTGGTGTAATTGGAATGCAATTTAGATGTTGGATATACATATACCTGTTATTTATTTTTATTTTTTTTTACTTTAGGGTGTATTACGAAGATTTTGTAGTTATTGAGTAAGTAATATTGTTATTTGCTAATTTCCATATAATACATGTTATTTTCCATTACAGTATACAAAATATAAATAAGTATTATCGATAGTCGAGTATAACCCTATTTCTAAATTAACTGAAACCTTATGTCAAAATTATAAACAAACTAATTTGTGTATATGTTAAAAAAGTTCAATGTTCAATGAGATATGACAGGATTTTTTTTTTTTTTTTTTAACACATGACAGAAATTTACTTTAGGGTAAAACAACAGTTTCATAAAAGATTTCGTTATCCAACGTAATAGAAGCATATCACCTGAATTACGTGTTGTTCCCATTTATTCCAGCCGTAATTTTCTAGTATTTAATTTACAGACAAAAGCCACTTTCATTAATTATTACACATTTATATGAGTTCTAGTTTACTTTATTTACAGGGATCGTAAAACATAACAGAAATGAAATAAGACAAAAAATTTAATAATGGAAACATGTGAGGCTAATTACAGTAAGAGCTAACTCGTTAAGGCCCATAATATCCAACTAGGCCTTATTTAAGAAAAAGCCCAAAGCCCACATAAAGAATAATGACGCTACAAGAGCGTGAATGAACAATAGATATGACAAAAACAGCTAAAAGAGACCTGGTCTCTGATCTTACAAGTTCATTAACGACCATCCATGATGCTTGAGAACGTTGTAGAAACTTCATTTGAGTTAACAGAAGGAGAAGAAGAAGAAGTGGAGATGTAATACATAGCAACAGGTCTCTTCAATGGAAGATGAGGCAATGGTGACTCAAAGTTAAGAACCTGGATCACTTGTTTTATTGAAGGTCTTGAGTTTTTATCAGGATGAGCACACCATAACCCTAAAACCAGAAGACATTCAGCTTCCTTCTTATCAAAATCCTTACCTAATCTCTCATCTACATATGAAGTAATGAGTCCTTGTTGTCCATAAAGCTCCCAAACTTTCTCTACAAGGATCTGGTCATCACTCTCTGTATCACTGTCTTCTTCTTGTGTTTGATGATCCAGAGATTTCTTCCCTGTAACAGTCTCTAGTAACACAATTCCAAAGCTGTATACATCAGATTCTTTACTTGCACTTCCTTTCATTACATATTCAGGTGCCATGTATCCAAAAGTTCCAGCTAATCCTGTTGTATGAGAACCAAGCTCATGGTTCATAAGCCGAGCCAAACCGAAATCACCTAACTTCACATTGAAGTCACTGTCAAGCATTATATTGCTTGCTTTGATGTCTCTGTGCAACACACATTGATCCCATTCTTCATGAAGATAAAGCAAAGCAGAAGCTAAACCAAGAGCTATCTTGTACCTTATTTTCCAAGAAAGTAAATTTGAACTCTTACCAAAGAGGTGAGAGTTCAAACTACCATTTGGCATTAACTCATATATCAACAAGAACTCGGATTTTTCATTACACCAACCAATGAGTTGCACTAAGTTTCGATGTCTTAATTTGCTGATGATCTTAACTTCATTCAAAAACTCTTTCTTCCCTTGCCTTGAATCACAAGATAACTTCTTCACTGCAACCATTGTGTTGATTTCTTTCAAGTTTCCTTTATAAACTGCTCCAAATCCTCCTTCACCTAGCTTTTTATGATCTGAGAATCTGTTGGTTGCAGACTCAAGATCCTTATAAGAAAACTTCCTTGGTCCTGCTTCCTTTTCAAGGTCTTCATCTATTGACATAACATCTGTGATATCTCTTTCTCTCTTCCTTCTTTGCTTCCGGGACCAAACCACCGCGGTTGTGAAGACTACAAAGATCAGAAAAACAATCCCCGAAACCGAAATGGCAACTACCAATCCCATCTTGCCACTGGCTGTATCACTATCCAAACTTGAACTAAGCTCCCATGATAAAAGTCTATGTTCCTCTGTGTTTGCTCCAGCACCAGCTATAAACCCAATCTTAACTTCTGATGGAAGAACTTTAGCAAGGTCTATGATGTAAGAAAGACTTGAATTCTCTGTAGACTCTGAGTTTGTTGACTCATAAGCCCAACTCACAGTTAAGTTCCTAGTCACAGAATCATATGAGATCTTTGCATGACCAATATCTCGGTTATGTAAGCTTGCATTCCAAGAAGTGAAGTTAGAAGAAACAAGTGAGTTATTATTGATTCCAACATGAGAACCAACATTCTTAGGATCCCAAGCAGGGTCATTGAATGTATCAAATTCAATATGAACAAGAGGAAATGAAGATGAGTATACATCTCTGAACAAACCTAAGAAACCACCAACTGAATATGCAGGAAGTTGAGCATCCACAGGAGCAAGAAAGAAACAGAGTCCATGACTATCTGCTGATAGATTACGAGCATCGATTTTGAAAGAGAAACTGGTGTTGAAATCAGAAGTCTTACCAGTTTTTGGACTCCATATAGGTACCTTCTTTGAATAAGTAATCCAACCAACATGAGATGGTTTTTCACCATTGTTGAAGTGCACTGTTCCATTCTCATCCGGTGATGCATCGCCGTCATAGATTATGTTCACTGGATCATCTTGTCGGAAACTAGTAAAGTTGAAGTAAAGTGAATCAACAACAAAAGGGAGAAGGAGAGCAAAGGAGAGGAATAAGATTGAATTGAACATGGAGTAAAGATTTTACAGAGGAGAAAAAAATGTCTAAACCAGAGATTTTGATTGATGGTCTTAGCTAAAGATCATGATCGTCACAAAAAAACTATAACAATAATTCAGGAAGTTGAGTAATGGTCAAGATAAGTGGCATAGATTTAATGGTGTCCATTCAACAAATGATCACTATCATTGAAATTTCTTTGAACTTTCCGTAAAATATCTATAAGTCAAGTCAAAGCCATTGAAGATCTCTAAAGAAGAAACAGTCTCAACTTGTTCTATGTTTGTATGTACTCATGTCTGAATTTGGCATTTATCTAGAAAGCAGTATAAAGACTATTTAGTTCCAATATGTAACGAATTTAGGATGCGACCAGTTACAAAGTTTCGGCCCAGACTAGAACTAAACTTTGAAGAGATGTATTAACTTTTCACGTATCAATATAACAACTTAGTTTATGAGAGCATAGCGTAGCCCCAACCAAGACCACAAGTATAATATACAGCATTTTTCAATTCAAACACGCCATGTTTAACCCTTAGATTGAAAGATCTTCGAGCTAGAAGATCTAGAAAAATTCTAAAACAAAACTAATTGTAAGTTTACTTTGAAAATTAAAACATACAAACCACTTTATTCTCCCGAAATCACTATTAACGAACGACTAACCTGATTTCGAAATTTCTACAGAAACCTAAATATGTTCATATTTCCGTCTAGCCAAACAGCAATAATTTAATTTACGGTGAGAATCAAATTTAGAACCAATAGATTTACGCCTTGTCCTAAGTCGTTTCAACCATCAGACCAGACTACCACAACTTGTTTTAACCATAAGATTAAAAAAATAAATTAAAGCTAAAAAGATCTAAGCAAAACTAAATATAAGTTTACTTCGAAAATGAAAACATTTAAACCACTTTAATATATAATGGATTCAAAATAGAGATGAATCTTGCTACAAGGTAAAAGAAATGATCAAATATTACTGGTTAATGTACATATTATAATTATAAAACAAAATTTCAATGGGTTAAACCAAATATTATCGATACGGACTTTGTTTTGGAAGATCTCGAAATACCTTACGATCATTATCGTGCAAGTAGGAACCATCGTCGAAATTCTTTGAGTAACTCAGAGCATCATAGTGAAAATCCATTAACGTTTTCGATTTAGTGTTGTCGAAAACGCAACTTCTTAGTTTTCTCATCAAAGTCTTTAACCTTGGACTTGATTTAGTCTTCTGGTTATGCTCACTGATTCGAACGTACTCTGATTCTGTGTGCCTCAGTGAGAGACAAGACGACGGTGAACACAAGTATCGAGCAGTGAAGTACGATGAGTTACGATTGTCGACGAGATCTCTTTCCATTTCCTGCAAAAAAAATAAAAGAGAGAGAGAGATTCGTTTGTTTGAGTGAGTGAAAATTTGTGTCCAATACCGACAAAAGAGATAAGCTAAAGAAGGTAACATAGTAACATGTAGGTTTGGATGGTTATGTATATAACGGTCCAATCATGATTTTTAAATATATTCTTTTTAGTTTGGCAACTCATTATTTCTCACTTATTGGAGCATTCAATTATGGAGACTTGGAAGTTTTCGTAGTTTGGTGGTAATATCTTAAATTCATTTAAATACCCTTTTAAAAAAATATCTTAAATTTATTGGTACCAATAACTTTTTTTTTCTAACAATTAGATCAAAGATTTGATCATAGCCTAAACATACATTAAAATTTTTTTTACTCTAGGATGTGATCGAATTTTTGATGTCAAGTCATTAACTGAATTATTATAACCAGATCGAAAAAAATAGGCAATACTAAAACAAATTAATATATATTGTTTTTTGTTTCAATAAAATTTGTATTCTTAAATTATAATGCGCTGATTATTTTTAGTGAACCCCACATTTTTGTGCCAATCTATTTGTTCTAACGGTTGGTATATTATTTTATAAAAACTTATTTACTGACTTTACATAATCTTTTAACTTGTTTTGTGCTCACTCATCCTGAAATTTTTCCTATTCAAGTATGTATAATTATGAAGTTTTTAAAAATATTTAATCGAAAAATAAATGCATTTTGTTGACATAAATAACCAAATTAATTCGGGAAAAATGTCGATTAAACATCAAACTTTGTAAAAAGGTCAAATTGAACCCCGAATTTTGGAAATAATTTATTAAACAACAAAATTTTCATTGTTTTTTTTAAACCTCCAACTTAGAGTTGACCAAGCCAACCCGACATTAATTTTATTAACAGAAAAATTTAACCCCGTTAATACCCGTTAATTCTCATAGTTAAACTAAACGTTGCGTTTCATATGTTTAGTGAAACAGAAACTCTCAGTTATGAACTCTAAATCGAAAAGGGGTAAAACAAAATTCCTAAATTCGATTTTCTAGAGAATCATTTTATCGACCAAAAGGTCGATGGAAAAAGACTTGTCTTCAGTAGAATCAACATATCTTCCAACTACTTGTCCAAATATCCTGATAATGAGATAATGACTTGATAATGAGATAATGAACATTTTCAAGTCTAAAACATTAAGCAACTAAAAAATGACATCTCAAGTTTGCAAATAAAAGATAGAAGATAACATTCGAAGTGCTTGTCAAACTTGATGAACTTAAATGACATCTCAAGTCTGCAAGTCTAGTGTATTGTCTCAAGTTCAGACACTTGGATGAACTTGAAGTGCTTGTGATTCTTGTGCTCCATGAGATCCTTGTGTTGTCCCTTGTGTACCTTGAGAACCTTGCAATCCCTAATTATAACATATAAAACAGAAATACATAAGACACTTGGGCATAAAAAATCAACATCAAATAAAACAAATAAAAAGAACTTGATTCTTCACCGTCGGAATCATTGCGTTCAATTACTGGTACAGTCAACAATCTCTGTGATTGTTGAGACTCATTTTGTGATAAAGAATCTCTCACTAGAGAACTTCTCATACATTCTGATCCCGATTTCTTCCTTACAATATACGATTTTGATTCTCTGTTGAAAAGAATTTGCGAATTTAGGTTTCTTCTCTAGAAAATCGAAATCAAATTTGGGAATTTCGTTTTGCCCCTTTTCGATTTAGGGTTCATAACTGAGAGTTTCTGTTTCACTAAACATATGAAACGCAGCGTTTAGTTTAATTATGGGAATTAACGGGGTTAAATTTTTCGGTTAATGAAATTAACGTCGGGTTTAATTGGCTTGGTCAACTCTAAGTTAGAGGTTTAAAAAAAACTCAATGAAAACTTTGATGTTTAATAAATTATTTCCAAAATTTGGAGTTTAATTTGACCCTTTTGCAAAGTTCGGTGTTTAATCGACATTTTTCCCAAATTAATTCTTTTAAATTTTTCATGATTTATTTGGAAGTTACATAAAGCCTTGTTAAAAACGAAGAAGGTGACATAAGTAGCAAAAATTGTACTGCAAATTTGTAAAGTACTAAAGTAATAATCTTTAATTTGCTTGGGTAAAAAAAAAAACCCATCTCTCTTCCTTTGCTCTCTCTCGAAGGTTTACTTTCCGGCACTGATCTTCTTTTCCTGGCGGCTTGGCCGTCTCACCGTCGACGGGAAAAGGCTTCTCTCTCCCGTCTCCATTCTCTTCTGGTTCCCGGCTCACGATTCCTCCATTGACGCGCTCGCCGTCCTTTGGCTCATCAGATATGTGGTGGAGCCTGACTGGGAACGGAGGAGGTGGAGATGATTGGCTAGTTTTCATCAAAGTTGGTTCCACTCCTTTCATGGTTTCTCCTGGTGCCTTGCCGGCTTCTTTTCCCGGTTCCGGCCAGTCTTTGGATCTTTGGTTCAGGTCCCTTCGCCTAATCTCTTAGATTTTTGTTGTGTGTTGTTTAGTTTATAGATCTTGTCTTTGGTTATCAATAAATTTTGGCTTTCCGCTTAGTCTTTTTAAGATTTTCGTTCTCGGTTTGAGGATCAGACTCCTTTGTGTCTTCCTTCTCCCCATCGACGGCTGCATCTCTCATATCTCGTACCGCCAGTTTAAGCGTGGAGATTAAAAACTCTTCGATGGGTCTCCTATGAGACCTCGACAGCGTTGGTGCCTGAGGAAGGCAATGACTGGCGGTGAAGGGGATTTAATAAGATCCATAACTGTAGCGGCTCAGTTGGTGACTTTGTTGGTCATTTTATATTAGCTGGATTTTCCGGTCAACTTTTCCGGTGAGTGCAAGCCGACATCTTTGAGCTTCCGCCACGTTGTTGATCACGTGCTGCACCAAAACTTAATTTTATCTTCTCTTTGGGCCTGATGGGCTTTAATACTATCAGTTAATATATTATGTTTTGGTTATTTAATGTATTGGCCTTGGCCTTATCTTACATGTAGTCATCCTCCTATGATCAATAAAAGTTTGAGAGGGAACAAAAAAAGTAATAACCTTTATACTAAGCTTATAGTGAAAGATAGACCACCTAAAAGAAGTTCTTTTTTTTTTAATTGGATTCTATTATTACTGGGCCTACCTTTTTTTGTCAAGGTACTGGGCCTACTACCTAAAGACCCAATAGTTAAAATACCTTGGATACATTAGAAGAACTAGAACCTGAATTCAGTTGGACCTGAAATAAGTTTGTAGGATATATAAAAATTAAAATCTCTATCCAGTGTAATGAAAAAGCATATATCTAATTCATAATTTTCCAAGGCAAACCTTCTATCGAAATTGTTATACTTGGACTAATAAGTTTTACTTTTTCAGTAATTGGATAACCAAATTTGATTGGTAGCAACTTTCAAATCTCTTAAAGTCGAATTCAAATTTAAGGATACTACATAGAGGATCTAATGTCAAACATTATATTATAGGAAATGATGAAGAGTAATCACGTCCGAGATACAAACATGATTGCTTTAATAATGCCAAGCACCACTCCTTATAAAAAAAGTAAACAACACTCATATGTTATTTCACTTTCACATCATTCTCGTTTTATTATTATCATCTTTCATTTTCATTTCCATTATACTTGTATCCCTCTTTCATTTCCAAAAAAAAGTAAATAAATATGTATTTGAAAAATATATTCTGATTAAACAATCTTAAATCTAGATTTAACATTTCTAATATCCAGTAGATAATTACATGAAGTCGAGTAAAACTGGATTTTTCGTTCGCCGGATAAAATTTCTTTGTACCTTCAATGCTCTACATATTTGTTGTAAAATGATAATAAAATAAAACCAGTAGAAAAAAAAAGAGACTAGTATGTAATTGACAATTAAACACTAACATACAAAAATAAATTACGTACGAAATAATCAAACACACGAAATTAATTTTTTTAATTAAAAAAGCAGAGAAAAACGAAGAAGATGAATGAATCAAGCCAAGCTTCTTCTTCCATGATCAACAACAAATCCTACCTGTGATAATTCTTTCAACCAATCAAACGTTCTCTTTCTCGCAATCGCTGTTTTCTCCTCTTTCTTCGCCGTTTTCTTCTCCATAATCCTCTGTTTCTCCTCTGTTTCACCGGAAGAGACTTTTTTCTTCACTGGAACTATCGTCTCCGTCGAAACAGAACACTTACAATCAGAAAACAAAAAACTCCTTCTCCGATTCCTCGATCTCGATTCACCAGATCCTATTTTCTTCGAATTTGAACTCGTACTTGTACTACTACAACTACTATTTCGACTCACTGATAATTTCGTGTTTCCAGTACTTCGCAATTCGATTTCCGGCGTTCGAACGAGACCTAATCGAAGAAACTCCCAAATCGAATTAGATTTAGGGTTTCTAATTGAATTCACACGAGCTGTCATACTTGATGATCTTCTGATTTGTGGTTGTGGACTTGGTTGACTATAATCGATGAAATTGTTTTTGATTTTCCGGTCTGATGATTTAATTCCGGTTCGCCTGAATTCAACCGATTCGGATCTTGTAATTAATCGGGTTGACCCGTTAAGTCCATCGTCTAAACTAACGGAATGACGAAACGGTAGAATTTGGCCTTTGAAGAATAATTCATCAGCCGGAGCTGGTTCATAAGAATCCGACCCGGCTCGAAATGATGACCCGATTCCAAATTCAAATCCGGAATCGAATTCTTCTTCTTCTTTCACAATCTCGATGTTCTCGTTTGGTAAATTCACCGGTAAATCACACAAAGACAACGCTTCTTCTTCTTCTTCGTCGTCTTCTCCTTCTTCATCTTCTTCGTCTTGATTACGATGAGAGATCAAAAGCGATTTCTCATCTTCCGTACAAGTCATCGCCATTTTCGAAGCTTCCGAGTTTCCAACAAGAGAGACAGAGAAGTAAAAAAATTTGTTTATTTAAAACACATAACGAAAGACTGGACGACAAATTTGAATATTTAAAGAAGAGAATAAAAAGAAGTTTCTGTTGATAAAGTCAAAACAATTTCGACTTTATTTATTTTCTCATTTAAGACATTAAAAATTTGTATTTGGTGGATATTTATATTCGTATTCGAAATGTATTCAAAAAATAGATAATCAGCCAAAATAAGTACGGATAGTTCAAATCATTATCCAAAAAAAAAAAACAAATACGGATAGTAAATTTTTAGATTCAATAAATACATATAATACTATATTGGGTCTGGATACAAAACACATATATCTACAAATATCTAGTCTTTTCATGAATAACTAAATTTCGGATATCCGCAATTTTTGAATACAAAAACGGATACAAATTTAGCGGATTTGATAGATACCTATCCGAATGTCTTTAAAAGTTCTGGGTATTCGTATCTGTTGCAAGCCTATTCTTCGATACATCATTCATATATATCTATATATATATGTGTGTATTTATACACATAAGTTATTTTTTAATTAATATTCTACAAATATTTACCGAAAGAAAAAAGTACATCATGAGAAGCACGAATCCTATAGTTTACTAGGCAAAGGTTTTCTTTTTGTCTGAATATCGTGACAATGTATTTACAATAAATGCCAAAATAATAATAAAAATTCAAAATAATATTTATTTTTGAAAATGATATTTGTTTTCCGCCTAATTTTGAATTCTGAAATGTGATATAAATCCTACCTAATTTTTTAATAGTCAACTTGCCATTAAGACATAAAAGAGTCAATGTCAAAACCGTCTAAATGTAATTTAAATTTTAAACCCAAAATTTCAGTCAGAAATTTATTATAATATTGTTTCTTCTTAGCCTCTTTGATATCTATATTGGTATGTTATTTTAAGGAAGAAAACACATGACAAAGCTGAGAGTCTGTGAATTATATGACAGCCTTTTTTTCGATATAATATTAACTTGAAAATCATCAATATTACGAAGAAAATTTCAAAAAATAAAAAAGTAATAAGAATTGATTTTAGTTTTGTGGTTAGGATAATCCACCTAATGATTTGGTAGGGGGTTCGATTCCTACCTACTATATTATAGTAGCTTAAAAATGAGTTTTATAGGTAAGTTTTAGGTTATGGATTTGGATTTGTTGATCCAATGTCAAAAAAAAAAAAAATTATAATAAGAATAGCTCAGAAGGTTGGGTCTGTGGAGAAGTGGGCCTAAGGCACTATTTAAGGCACGCGATAGCTACACTTTAACCAGCACCATCACAATCATCTTCCACATGCAATACATTTTATCATTATGATTATTAAATATCATATTTTTATTATACTTTTTTTACTGTTTTTGTTGTTAATTATGGGCTTCTGAATTTGTTTCTATATACATGAAGTATAAACAAATTAGAAGAGACAAAAAGTTATGCAGAATAGAACGTTCTACTTGAATTCTAGCTAGGAGTTGATTTTTTTTCCTTTCAATTAATGGTCTATAATTGTAGAAACATTAGATCTTGACATACAAATAATTATGACCTATAATTAAAAAATGAATATGACCCTTTGCAGGTTAATAAGTTATATGGATTGATGTGTCAAATTCTAGAAAGTATATTAACTAATAATATTCATGAAAAAAGAAAAAAGAAAAACTTTACTACAAGTCAAGACAATGTTTCATCTATGATATTTCGAATTGTGTAATTATAAAAGCTATTTTTAGCTTAAAGTTATTTGTTTATTTTGTTAGAAATACTTTATTTAGAAATTGATGGGCACAATTGTGAATTGCGTGTGACTCATCATGAATAGCTTTGTGCCATTTTTTTGTTTTGTATGAATAAAAGAGCCGTCAGAAACGACGTAATATGTTGTCGTTTCTACTCTTTTTTTCTTTCTTTATATTATTAAATTAATATTTTCAAATCTCATAATCACACATTGAAGATACTTAATTAGTGATATATACTCTTCGTAATGAATGTTTGATTAGCTTTGTGGATATCGTTAATCGTGTAGGCCTAATATTGGGTTTTAAAATATTTAAGATGTTTCGAATCATGCAACGTGAACCACTTTTAGCCAATGGAAGGCATGATACTATACACTTGTTAATTAATCTCTAATAATCTCTAACTTAAGATATGAAAACGACAAAAGATGATATTTGTAAATATATATTATCCACAAATATTTGTTGAATAGATATTGATATCGGAAAAGTGTTTTTATGAAGTGGATAAATGATTTTTCTAGTACTTTTTTATTCAAATTCGATTTTAAGTAGTTTTATTTACCTTATTGATAGTATTTTTATATGATTAAATAATGTTGAAAAAAAATTGAGTTCTACTCAGTCGGGTAATTAGGATGATCTAGCTAATAATTATGATATTTAGGGTTTGATTTTTCTCATCTACACAGTTGCTAGACTAAATAGAAATTTTAAAGGTAGGAGTACACTATAGATAGGGATTTGTTGGGAAAAAAAATTAACGTTGGAAAAAAGGAAGTTAGTATTGATATTGAGGTTTCAAACACATATATAAAGCCCATTAAATAATACCGTACTTATAAAAGCCCATTAAATAACACCATACTTAAAAGCCCATTAAATAACACCGTACTTGTAAAAGCCCATTTATTAATACCGTACTTGTAAAGCCCATTAATCACCGAAATCTAATCATGCTTTTGCTTTTTGATCAGTGTCAGACAGCTGCTTTTGACCGACATTTCTAATTATTGATAATTAATGCATGCCTTTGACAAATTTCATAATCTAGAAACCCTATTTTTTGTTATTTTCTGTATTATTTTGCCTAATTAATCTAAATTTCTTTAATGATTAAATCTAGAGACCAAGCTAGTGTTGTGGGCCGGTGAATATATTTTCTTTTTTATAATTAGAAAGATAAAACAGAAAGAAATTCCAAAAACAAACTAAACAAGCCTTAAACAGACTGCATGCCGTTTTTGCTAAAACAAAGGTTTCTTATCTTAAAAACGACATTAGTAAAACACCATTTTATGTCCAGGTAATCGCAACGGGACTTCCCACCACGTGTTTACCATCTGACCATTCAATACTCCCAAAGCTATTAGATCCAGACATCTTAGACGAGTCTACGGTAAACGTTACCGTATACGATTTCTTCTCATTCGCTTCTTTGAAATTCAAAACCGCCGGTTCAACCGAAATTTTGACTTTGGTACTCTCTGAAATTGCTTTCACTGTGTAGGTTCCAGCTCCTCCCACGCTCGTTACAGTACGCGTGTACTTATACGAGCTAGCTTCGTCAACCATCACGGCGAATGATGGATAATTCAAATCGCCGACGGAGTACGATTTGCTTGAATCGCAGGTGAAATTACGTCTCGAAACGCTTCTGATTTGTGATGATGTGTAGTTCAATGCGCAGAGGAAACCTAAGTAATCTTCTGTTGTTAGATCGTAGATTAGTCCTGGATTAATTGCAGCTGTTGGTGACACGTGTCCTGCACCGTGATCGAACGGTGTTGATGGTTTTCCGGTGGCGATGTCGAGAAGTGGTTTACCGTCTTTATAGGTGTTATAAGCGGTGGTCATAAGAGCTGATCTAATCGCCGCCGGACTCCATTCCGGATGCACCGCTTTGAGAAGAGCGGCTAAACCACTCACATGAGGACACGACATTGAAGTTCCAGAAATGATATTGAATCCCACACGGCGAGAATCAGAAGCTAAACCGGTTGGTCCTGCACCACCGGTCCATGCGGCGAGGATATTGACTCCAGGAGCGATAATATCCGGTTTAAGTATATTTGCTGTGATTGAATTTGGTCCACGAGAACTAAACGCTGCAACTACTGGAGATGGTTTAACACCAACAATAGTTCCTTGAATCAAAATCGAAGCGGTTGGATGTGGATCCGTCGTAACGTAATGGCGGATAATGTTACCGGCTTTTTCTCCTACGGTGGTTGCTGGTAACAAATGAGCATCAGCTACAAGCTCTTCACCATTCGCCGCCGTATTCGCTAAAATCATTCCGATTCCACCAGCTTCTTTCACCACAGCTCCTTTCTGAACCCTAGCACTTACTCCTCTATCACAGAACACGATTTTCCCTTTCACTTTCTCTGGAATTAGGGTTCCAGGCATACACAAATTACCATTAGTAGCGTTACTAGCATTCCCTGCATAAACAAACGGCAAATCTCTATCCGGTAACGCTGCTCCTTTAAACAAAGAAACTCCGGTGAAATTCTTCCCGTTACCGAGAACAGCTAACGCCGGAAAATCACGATCTAAAGTACCAGCACCAACAGTTGTAATCCATGGAGCAACATTTGATAAACTAAAACTAGCTGGACCAGCATTACCAGCAGAACAAGATACTAAAATTCCTTTCTCCATTGCAGCAAAAGCTCCAATTGCAACACCATCTCTATAATAATCTGACATTCCTCCACCAAGTGACATAGACAAAACGTTAACGTTATCGGAAATAGCTTGATCGATCGCACCTAATATATCTGAGCTGAAACAACCCCCAAGCCAACAAACTTTGTAAATCGCGACTCGAGCCTTTGGAGCCATACCACGAGCTGTTCCTGAAGCGTAACCTAAGAGACTAGCTCCTTCAACGACAGATCCAGCTGCTGTTGATGATGTATGAGTTCCATGTCCATCATCATCTCTAGGAGATCTAGATTCTTTTGATTCATCAACTGGTCCCATTGTTGCTTCATAACCTTTACAGAAGAATTTCGCACCGATTAACTTACGGTTACAGTGAGAAGCTGTGAAGTTTGTTCCAGTACTGCAACTTCCTTTCCAGGAAGATGGAATTGGACCAAATCCTTCATCGGAATAGCTTTTACTCTCCGGCCAAACTCCGGTATCGAGAACTCCAACTACAACATCGCTATATGAACCAGTTTCTGGGAATAGATCTGCGGCGTGATCATCAAGACCTAGAAAGAGAGGAGTACGAGTAGTGTGTAACTCATAACGATGCTCTGGTAAAACAGAGAGAACACCAGGTTGAGTCATGAGAGATTCAGCTTCTTCAGGAGTAAGACGAGTGGAGAATCCATGGATTGCGTTTTCGTAAGTGTAGAGTAACTCAGCGGAGGTAGAAACAGATCTGAGAGATGAATCGTACCAGTGAGAATGGAGTTCGTAATTTGAAGGCATTTGAGATCTAGCCATGTGAACGATGTAAGTTCCTTGTTGAGCTCCATTAATGGTGTTAAGAGAAACAAGGAGAAAGAAAACAGTGAAGGAGAAGAGAAACGAAGAAGAAGAAGACATGATGATATTTTTGTGGTGAGTTCTCTCTCTTCTTTGATTCGAAAGATAAAGAGAAGAGAAGAGAGGTTTTAAATACAGAAGCTAAAAGAGAAGAAGATATGGATGGATGTGTAGTAAGGAACCACTTAAGACTGTTGTGTCCACTCTTTCTTCTTCTTCTTTTTTACAGTAATGGCTATTCTACTTTTGTTTTTTCTTTTTCTTTTTTATTTATTTATTCTCTTAAAATTTTCTTAAAGCCTAAGTTTAAATTTATTTCTAATGGTTTAAAATAGTGAACAAAAAAAACTAAATGAGGGAAAATATTTATTCTTAAATATTTTTCACTTGAAAACTTATTTTTTCCTCATATGATTTAAAATAGTTTTATTTCTTAAAAGGATAAATTATTGAAGATGCTTTTACATTTTGTGTTCACATAGATAAAAAAAAAATTTATTACATGATTTTTTATCATGCAAATTAAAAAACAATATTAAAATCATTTGCATCCCTAATAATTATATGTAATTATTCGTTAGATTTCGTGTCAATAATTTTAATTGGAGGTTAAGATTAGAAATTTTTATTAAAAATTGTATGAGAATTGTAGAATGACATTTTTTGTGAAACATTTTTTTTTTTTACGAATAACACTCTTTACAAAAGGGAAAGAGTAAGATTTTATAATTGCTGCAAGATTTTGGATGTAAGTACATATTTATCTCGAGATTCTGTTTGCTTTATTGTCTCGAGATACTTCGGTTTATCATCGTTTTTATCTAATTTTGTACTGTGAATTTTTTATATAATTAAGATGATTCAATATATATATGAAGTTAGATAGAATCATCTATGTGATTCATAAAACCATTGTAATGCTTTGTTGACATCAAAGAAAAACTTTTTCAAATTATATATTCGAAGATTCTCAATTCGTTTCTCATGTCCAATGTTTTAATAAAGTCTTTTGATTAATAGTTTTAAATCTACGTCGTTACAAAGCATGACTAATTTAATTGCTAATGACTCTTTTATCAAATAAAAAAAAAGCTAATGACTCACTAAAACATTACGTACTTTATAGGTTTACATTTGTTAAACCAATCAATACCCAAACAATGTTCTTGCGTGTATACACATAATAGTAACCTTTGTATATTTATATAAAGTAAATTTATATGAATCAAATTGTCACTCAAAGGTCAAAACGAAATAGTGTTTTTAGGTGAAATTGGAATAGTTTATGTCTTGGTTTATTCCTGTACATAAACCAAATTTTATCAAATTTGTTTATATATTTTTGGTTTAGTCTGAGCAAACAATATACCTTTATATTAGTTTCCACCATTAAAAAGTGTAAACATATAAAATATTATGATTCACGCGTATAATTACATTAGTGGATTTGATTCTTTTCCACTATATAATTGTATTGACCACGATTAGGTGAAATTGGAATTAGTTTATCTCTTGGTTTATTCGTGTACAGAAACTAAATCTTATCAAAACTTTTATATTTGTTCCACCAACATTAAAAAGTGTCTAAACATATAAAATATTATTACATACGTAACGCAAGTGAGAACACGATTTGGATCTTAGCACAACATTTGTGATTATGTCCCACGTGTCATAACGTGCTACATATCTCTAATCTGCAAATAATACATAGCTAAATTATACTCAACCGTTCGATTTCAATATTCCACATCTTATACTTCGTCCCAAATAATACTCGATGTTACATACAATATGAATTCTGATAACCTTATCTTAACAGATATCGATATTAATTACGTGCGAATTATATTGCTTATAAAAGAAATTAAGAAAACAACTACGTTTTCGAATGTTGTTTTTAGTATAGCGTCATGCGGTAAGTCAACTAAATATCAGGTACACTTCCACATTTCGAAATCAAATTTTAACATCTATATTATCTAAGAATTTAATTAAAGGACCGGTGTTATAAAAAAAAAAAAACTAAGTTTTCAGTGTAAATCTAACTGATTTATTCGATGAACTCAATTTATGACAGGTGGGACAGATGAGTCGCAACAAGTAGATATTAATTCACGAACATGTGACATTCATTAAGATTAATAAAATACTACTCCCTTAAACACCATAAACTACCTTCTTCTTATTTCCCAACAACATAACATACCAATTTCCTGCCAAATACAGCCTACACTAATAATTTAATCAGTCTCATCATTTATAGAAAACCTCAAAGTCATTATATCAAACCGTGTGGGCATTCACTTCAAATCAAAAGTGACATAACCAACCAAACCGAAGTTTACAGTTTTGGGCTGATATTGGGTTTTGGTTGGAAACCGATTAGAATACCCATTTTTTTTACTAGAAAATGCTTATATTCATCCAAACGAAAAAAATATAAAGTTGTGTTACAAAAACTGAAGAAAAAACAGATAAATTCCCGAAAACCAAAGCACAAACAAAAATATGATACCCTAAACCAATTGAAATTGCTTATTGGTTGGGTTATCATATCGACTTTAAATAAAAATAGAATTATATTTTATGTTTTAAACAAAAAAATTAAAAAAAACCAAAAAACCCAAAAAAAAAACTGAAAAAACCAATAATATTATTTTATAAATCAAACCAAACCAAACAAAAACGGTTTTTGATTTAATTCGGAACTAATATCTATAAACCAAGAACTTAAAAAGTCCGAACCAGACTCTACCCGAACCGAACCAATGCCCACACGTAGTTCGATTGAGAACGGTACAGTATGAATCCATGTATACAGTAGGAGTGAAGTCAACAATGTTGTCTTACCTCGAACTAAGTTAAATACAAGAATCTAGGAACTCGTGACTCTTCTCTGTTGGTATTCACAATCATCCATACATGCGTGTCCGCATTACATATCGAAATGTCTTAATGTACACACTTTGGTTTTTGTTCTCTTATAACATATGTGTACACACACTTTATCCAATCCAAAAGCAAAGTCTTTCGTGTTAATGCTTTTACATCAAAACGTATATGTCTTGGCCCGTGGCTATCATTATTAGCCAGCAAGTTCTTTATGTTGGATTGTAATGGTAAATCCATGTCGTGATTTCGCTGGTTTCAATCAATTACAGTTTCTTATATACTTTTTATCATTAAGTATAATGAATCTTAAGTTTCTTTGTTTTTTGGTTTTTTTTCTTTAAAACATAATCTGAGGTAGGAAAATGAGAAATCTCTAGAAATTAATCCCCAACAAAAGAAACTAGAAGATTCAAATACAAGAAAAAATTAAAATAGAAAAACTGAAAAAATGATTAGTCACAAAACCTCCACCAAATTAGCCAAAGTGGCAAACAAAATTTTCTCTGGCAAATTAATGTATCTTACATATTATAAACTTCACGAAATCATATTTAACTACTTTTATGCTTATTTTTACTAAGTTATAGAGTTTACATTTTAGTTTATCAACTTGTTTTTAATAAATTAATGGTTTATAGCCTTCACAAAATTGCTTTTCACCCACTTGTATGCTTATTTTTAAAAGTTTGTAGATTTTACAGTTTTAAAGGTTATATATTCATTTTTGGTAAATCATTAGGTTTCTAACTTCCACAAAATCATTCTTTAACCAATTTTATACTTATTTTTCGTTAATTTATAGCTCTTTTTTTTGGTTTTTATACTCATTTTTGATAGACCTATGAGTTATAGCATCTACAAAATCATATTTCACCCACTTTGTACTTATTTTCGATAAATTATAGATTTTATTTTTTCCATTTTATATTCATTTTTAGGTAAATATGTGGGTTATAATATTCACAAAATCATGTTCACCAACTTTTATGCATATTTTCGATAATTTATAGATTTTACATTTTTTTGGTTTTATTCTCATTTTTGGCACAAAATCATATTTCACCTACTATTGTGCTTATTTTATAAATTTAGTATTTTTTGTAGTTTTTATACTCATTTAAAGAAAATTTTTGGGTAATACTCTTCATAAAATTATTTTCACCCATATATTTGTGGATTTTGTACTTATTTTTGGTAAATTTTTGGGTTATATGCTTAATAAAAGCGTTTTAACCCACTTTTGTGCTTATTTTTTTATAATATAATTTATAGATTGTACATTTTTTTTGGTTTTTATACTTCCTTTTGATAATTATATGATAGCCTTCACAGAAATCACTTTTCACCTACTTTTTTTTACTTAACTTTAACAATTTATAGATTTTATACTCAATTTTGATAAATTTATGGGTTATATCCTTCCTAAAATCATTTTTATTCACTTTGCACCTATTTTCGATAAATTAAAGATTTTATATATTTTTATATTCAATTTTTGTAAATATGTCACTTGTGATTTATAGTTTTCACAAAATCATATTTGACACACTTTTTTCTGCTTATTTTCAATAATTTATAGATTTGATATATTTTGGTTTTTATACTTATATTTGGTAAATACAGTTATGCTTCACAAAATCATTTTAAATGTTTGATCATACACAAATTTACGAACACACATATGCACAATATTTATAATCTTAGAAAACAAATCTTAGTTTCCATGCATATATATATATATATATATGTATAACTCATACGAGAATCACAATCAGTAATAAAAAAAACAACAAACAAAAATGTATGAGAATTGAGAAACATGTGAAATATTTGTACAAATATAGATTTGTGTTTTAACTGTAACATATCAAGGGATGAATTAAAGAAACTAACCTCGTCGATGCAGAAAAGCCAACTGAAAAAACTTCTCTAAACATAAGTAAACAGAATGTAAACGAATCTAACCTTGTTTGTGAAATTATTATTATTCTATATTTGAAATTTTTTTGATTGATATTAACGTGAGAGAAAGAATTTTGACTGTATGCATATTTATAGTTGTGTAGGTTTTGAACAAAGTCAAATACTAATTAGGAATATGTGTAACCAAAACCAGCTAGGAATTATTTTGTTTTCTGACATTAGAAAATTTGAATACGATTTGGTTTCAAGATAATCTACGGAAAAGATTTTTATTTTCCATTTCATTATATAATAATAATAGAATTTTTCTCTTGACAAAAAAAAAAATAATAGAATTTTTTCTGAGAGATATTTATTAATTTTGTAAAATTTCGTTTTCTTCTTCTATATAATATATTTGTAATTTTTTCTTAAAATAATTATTAATCATATCCTAGTAATATAGTTGGATTCATGTACACAAAATATTATGATTAATAGGACACTTGTGTAATTCACTAACCTAAGTTGGATAGTCAAACCAAAGTTGGCATTTGTTTTGCACAAGTAAAATATCAAGGAATAAATGTGCTGATCTACTAAATTTTAGGATTTTAGTAGTCTTTTTTTCGGGTAGATTTATAATCATTTTTCACCCACTTTGTACTTATTAGTGAGAATTTAGAAATTTTACATTTTTTAATATATTTTTGATAAATTTGTGGACTATATCCTTCACAATTTATTTTTTCACTCATTTTTGATAATGTTTTTTTGGAGTTTTTCAGTTAGCTGCTGATTTAGCACAAATATTTAAAATCTGTATGGTATCATTCAATATTCAGTGACAGTGAAGCTTATTAAGCCATATTTTATCAAAACTGAGAAATATTACAAAGTGGCATGTTTTTATTCTATGTCGTTGAACTATTTAACAAGATCATCCCATTTGCAGTATTGACCACCAGCTAATGCACGGTAGTAACGGTCCCTACAATACACAGGTCTTCCATCAGCAGCTTCAGCCGCGGCCGCTGCCAAGTCATCATCGGTCACAACATCTACAGGTAACCGAAGCAGTTGTTCTTTTCTGCAAGATTTGTGTAAGTGAAAGTGCTGAGTTTTGCTTTCGAAAAATGTCTGGAGTCCTGCATATCCAATTTACTTACCTCATATTGAACTTGTTGGTTTTTGAAATAGAAACTTCTTGTTGGTTTTCCTTTGATCTTAGAGTGCTTTTGAAGAAATCTTCCACTGGTGTTGCGAATACGAATAACACGAATGCTGAAACAAGTAAAGCTCCTGTTCCAACTAATGTTTGTTTGAGCATCTTAATCACTGGCTTCACCTGAAACTCACAAAGTTTTTATATGTTAGCTTCTTCTTCTTTGTAAACATAAAATAAGATACATTGTTCTTGTCTTGTTACCTTGTAAGAACCTAACAACCTGTCACGAGCCAACACCTTGAAACACAAATGCAAATCAAGTCAAGGTATCTAAAGAACAAATCCATTTCCTTGATCCAATTTCAAGTTACCACAAATGATTACATTAATGGAAACTGGTGATGAAATGTTAACTAAAGAAAGACTTATAAGTTACTGACCTCAGGTGGCTTTACCCACATTTGTCCATCATACCATCCACTCTCTTCGTATGGAATAACAGCAGAAAGTAGTCTATCACCAACATAACTCCATCCCTAAACAAATTACCATAGTCAACACATCAAATCAATCTAGCGAGACCTCTCTATAAAGCAAGGCAATTTCAGTACCAGGTAAATTCTCAAGACAATCAATGAAACCAGGAATAACGTTCCTGTCCCTGCAGCAAGAACAAATCTCAAAGGTTCCTGCAACAATTTCCAATTGAAAAATACATAAATATTATAATCAGTAAACACATGAAAGCTCTGTTTCAAAATCTCACTCTGGAAGGATTGAAGCTAGCAGCTGCAATAGGAACTCCAAGAACAGTGAAAGTAACCAACCAAAGACCACCAAGACGAAGAAAAAATTGACTTGTACCCAATTCTCCCCATGAATACAACATTCCTTCCTTTAATGATGAATACTCATTCACCTATAAACCAAAATCAAAACAGAAATAACATTATTAATCTCATTTTATATGAAATTCAGACAAACCAAAAGTAGTTATACTTACAGGTCTTTGGTCTGAAGGAACTTCAATCTCTGAACTAGGATCCCAACTTTGTCCAGAGAAACTCATGCTTCCACCTCCATTATTACCTTCATCTTTCAATGCTTTCACTGAAACACTTAGAAGAACCTGCTTCTTGTTCTTACCATCATCACTGATTCCTCCATATTTGATGATCGATGAAGAACCATAGTAACTCCCGAGCTTACTACGGTGGGATTTCTTGGGAATTAAAGGGTAATTAGCGATTAACCTGAGCATAGCTTGATCAGATTTCTTCTGAGAGTACTCGTTGATTGAAGATTATAGGTAAGTGGAGCAGAGTACCTGAAAAAAACAGCAAATTCACAACCACAGAGCCACAAAAAATAATATTGAGAATCAGTTTTTGTTTCTTCTGAGACTTGTGGCGTCTCTCTCTCGCCACGTGGCATATGCTTCATTGCACGCAATTTTCGCGGGCACCTTCAAGTCTTTCCACATGCCAGTCATATAGCAATCATCATTGGGCCACTCAAGCCCACTTTCATACAAAACAAAGGCCCATTAACTCATATTCAAAATGTGCAGCCCATTTGACAAAGGCCCAATTTGTCTTTTCTTTTATCATTTCGTCCCGACTTGCACACGAATTCGTAAACACTATAAATAGAAACTTAAATTAAGTTTATTTTTAGCTTTTACTACTTTACAAAACCAATTAATTTCTTTATGAAATGTTTTTGAATATGAAAGATATATAGCTTACAAAAATCAATTTATACAGCAAAAAAATCTATAACCAAAACCAAAGCTACAGTCCTTAGCAATTCGCCCGTAATCAGTTTTTTCATTTGCTTTTTTTTTTTTATAAATCATAAAGCAATATACGTAAGAGAATTATACGTAAGAAATATTTAAAGCACGTTTTAGACATTCGAACTCATGATAAAATTGTTTTGAAGTTGGAAAAAAAAATACACACTTGTTTTTAAATACTTAAAAATGAAAAGATGAACATTACAATCACGACAAGATTTCTCAACAAATCTTCGAGTTTCACTAACTTCTCATTCTGCTGGTTTCTGCTGCCTTAACTTGGGCGAAATAAGCGTGCCCCTGTCATCAAATTAACAACGCAAATGTTATTTTTACTTACAAAGTCGCAGTTTTTGAGTTTGTATTCAGAAGCATACGTACCATTGCTTCTTTTGCAGTTAATCTGTCTTGATGATCGTACCGGAGTAGCTTGTCAAGGAAATCAATTGCCTATACGGTTTAAGACACAATTCGTTAGAATCAAAGTAAAACCATATTCTAAAGAAGAGGAGTTAATGAAAGGAGTAAACCTCGGGTGAGACTAAATGCTGATTGTCTGCGTTGATGAATTTGGACCATGGTTTCCTGCTATGCCTGTGTGGTTTGTCTCTTAGCTTTTAGCTCACTACAATGGAGATTAGAAGCTCAGAAACTACAATATAAGGTTGAAAGATTTACGTACCGCCCAACAAGTGCTTCAAGTTGAGGTTCAAGTTCTAACTGGTACTTGTTCAGATATGCATTCAATTCATCGGTCCCAAGCACCTGTGAATAAAAACGAAAGTTCATGAAGACAATGGAAACGGAAGATCTGTAAAAATTCTTAGTTGATCCTAGTATACCTTGGCTATTTTTACTAGTTGATCCTGATTGTCATGACCGTAGAAGAAAGGTTCCTTACGGAATATCTGATATAAGGAATATTTAGGTAATAATTCAGATCACTAAAATAACGATTCTGAGAAAAAGGATCGTATTTCAAATGTTACATCATGCACTTACCATCCCAGCAAACATACAACCAAGGCTCCACATATCCAATGAATAGTCATAGTCTTGTAAGTCCACAAGAAGTTCAGGTCCCTTAAAGTATCTGATAAACATTAGGAGATAGCATCAGTGTAAAGCTTGGCTACACCAAAAAAAAGGAACTAAGAGATATAAAGAGAAACCGTACCTTGAGGCAACACGAACGTTATATTCTTTGCCAGGGTGGTAAAACTCAGCGAGACCCCAATCTATAAGGCGAAGCTTACGCAGCTCATGGTCAATCATAACATTGTGAGGCTTAACATCTCTGTGCATTATTCCTTGTGAATGGCAGAAGTCCAGTGCCTACAACAAATAGTCGATGACATGTGAGTATAAAGTCAAACCGAATATTATAGACCAATCAATACCAAAGTATTACCTTCAATAGCTCATAGATATAGTAACGAATGTCGTAATCAGTCAACGTAGGATACAGAACTTTGAAGTCTGTGCTGTTGACATATTCAAATATCAAGCTTGGAGTTTTTGAATGTTGATCTCTAACAACATCAAGCAGCTTGACAATATTTGGCCCACCGCAGAGGTTCTGAAGAATTTTAATCTCTCTTCTTATCTACAAACAATATCATAAATGATTCAATAAACAACATTAAACATCCAAACTAATCAAATCCCAAACATTTGGAAGAGACTTCACCTTCTTTTTCTTAACAGGTTTGAGGATTTTGATTATGCACTTCTCCTTGCTGTTCACATTTACGCCCTCGAAAACTTCACTATACTTTCCACGCCCGACCTTCCTTACTACCTCATAATCATCTTGCTCCCTAAAAGAGTAAAGAACAAGATCAAAACTCCAACTAAAGCATCATTGCTTTACCATAATATAAGAAAAACATCAAGATAAGCAAAATTAAAACCCAATTCAGTTCCTAATAGATCCAAATTCGTGAATTCGAGTAACAATCTTACTTTACCAAATTTACAAGCAAAGTTTCTACATAAGCTATATCACATGCATCAGATTAGCTGTATCGAGAAGCAAATCCAAAGCAAACTGAAATTAAATCCCTCGAATAATCGATTAATTATCTTAACAACTACCAATTTAGCTCAAACTTAATATCCATCACAGCTATAATGAAAAAACAAGGGAGAGATTCTAGGTTTTAACAATCTTACCCCCATTGAACATTAAGCGACTCATAATCCCAATAATCCTTGGGACGAATCACGTTAACATCGGTATAAACACGAGCTTTCGACATCGGCCGCGTCAGGCCAAAACCAGAGATATCGACAAGAGAATCTGGATCGATTCGATCGATTGTAGTACTACAGGAAACGTCAGCGATAGATTTCGCCAAAGATGAGCGTAGGGTAGGAGAGTGCGCCAACGGCGCACGTAGGGTTAAGACGCCGCACAGTAACAAGAGACGTCGAAGAGGAGATTCGAAGAAGAGGAAGATGAAGAATAACGTATGTATCATTCACTACGCTCTTGCGCAGCAGATCCTGATTTCTTTTTCATTTTTTTTTGTTTTTTTTTTCAGTTTGCGTAGTTTTTGCGCAACAAATACCAAAAAGGCCTGAAAAAGCGTTATGGGCTTTATGGCCCAATATATTTGGGCCCATACTGTTATGAATGTTTTTTTTTTTTTTTTTTTTTGTTTTGNTTTTTTTTTTTTTTTTCTGATTTGATTTTGTAAAGGGTTTCTGACTTACGAGTTTTGGATTGGATTAAGCCATGTTTTAGTCGGTGGGTCTATTACAATTAGCCTGATATTCGTATGCGTAACAAGGCTAATTATAATGGTGCTATTTCTCGAGGAAATCTGCAATAATGAGCAAGAAAAGGTTCATAGACAAGATAAAAGTGCTTTGCATTTTGTGCCCCCACGATTTGTCTCTAAAGGAGCTGTGACAAAGCTATCGAAAGATTGAGATCAGAATCCTATCACTATCAATGGGTTCTCCGACAATTGTGACAGCTAATTTGTCGTACATGTACTCGTAAATACTCCCGAAGATTACGCTATGGTTATTAGGAGTTTGAGCTTTTCTGATTAGATTAAGCAGTTTGAGAGATCTGGATAAAGAGTGTCATATGTAAAGTGAGCTAAATTATGGTTTTAGGCTCATGTTACATGATTTGAACTTAATTTAGCTCCTGAGTTATGTAACAAGTTTTAATGGGTATGAGTTAACTAATAAGTTTCATCTTTTTTTAACTTAAATGAAAATTATCTTCTTAGAAAATAATTTTTTTTTTATTGTCAACATTACTCATTAGATCAATCAGACCTGATTCATAACCTAAGTGTTCCAATCAGAACGGGCGAGATTCGAGCTCACCACATGGTGTCTAGCTCGATCGATCGAGCGGCTTAAAACGATTGATTAAGCCCCTCAGACATGCTTTTTGATGAAATAATTTTTCTTAAAAAATATAAAAAGTCTTATAAAAATTATCCTATTTAAATTTTATCTAATAATCATGTACAAATTAAGTTGTGTCTCTCTCACACAACTCACAAATTATTAATCTCAGATAGTTAATAATCAATTTTATTTGAATATATTTTCAACTTTTGAATTATGTTATTCGATTCTTTTAAATATTTTCACATTTTACAATATTATTATCATCATTATCATATTATATTTGTTGAGTACTATTTTGCGAACTGGATTATTTAGCTCATAATATAACTTATCTGAACATGAGTTTACATTTTGAAACTCATTAATAAATGAGTTGAGGTGAACTAGCTTACTAAACATCCAAACTCATAGCGAACTAACTGAGTTGAATGTACACCTAAAAATGTATAATGTGGAGCCTTAAACCGTAAAAAGTTATTAATATTAAAATGAAAGGGTTTTTTAAATTCCAATGCTGAAGACTATGAGGAAGAGTTTTCTGCAGACATAAGGTAAATAATGGAGGAAGTGAGTAAATTTGAACAAGCCATGAAAACAACTAGACTTAAAAACTAAAGAGTCATGTACCAATTTTTGCTTTTTGATGTGGGGGTCTTATATAATTCAGAGACACCATTTATTGCAAGAATGAGTTGAGTCTCAATCAAAACGTTGAGGCATATAGTGACTTAAATTATCACAAAAAAGGAAGAAATTAAAGATGATAAGACTCATTGTAGGGACAAAAGATCTATCATTACATGTTCTGTCACAAATTCAGGATTCTCCAGCTTAAGTATACTCTCTTCTGCTCACCATTAAACCAAAATATGTTATATTTGTAAGAGATATATATATTTGTGGAGAGGAATCACTAGTCTCTCATTTCAAAATTTATATTTGGAATTATTAGTTTTGGTCCAATGATGTGTGTCTGATCCTCTTGGACTCTTCCTAAATTTTTTAACCAATCCATTACCACACACAATCCCTCCTTAGACATACTCTCTATCTTGTACTCTCCATGAAAATTACATAGCTACCCTCCATTTGTTTGTTCATTGCTCATGTGGTAAGGTTAGTTTGTGGTCCTTTTTGTGGTTTGGAGAATTTGGATTCTCTTTTGCTGTTTGGTCACAATTATAAGAAGAAAAGAGTAGAACAAACTCATTTGTTTGATCTTATTCTCTCTGTACTTACGTTAAGGTCATCTTCTTCATGAGAAGGACTTGAAATAGTGTTCCATGGTGGATTTCTTGTGTGTGAAGAAACTGCTACTTGAGTGTTCGTAATATGTCAGCAAAGAAGAAAGATCTCTTGTCCTCAGCTATGAAGAGAACCAGTGAATGGTTTTTAATTCTCTTTCTTTCGAGTTTTGAAGTTTTCTTCTTTGTGATTAAACATAACAAAATCAATCTTTGATACATCTGTTTCAGGATTTCTTCTCAGGAAGTCTCTAGTGATGTCACCGTTCATATAGGAGAAGCTTCATTTTCACTTCACAAGGTTAAATTCTGGATCTAATACTTATAGATCAATCTCTACGATTTAAAACCAATGACATGATCACATGATACTCTTCTTTGTCTGAATTTTGCAGTTTCCACTCTTGTCAAAATGTGGGTATTTTAAGAAACTTGTGTCTGAATCAAAAAAAGATTCAGATTCCACAGACATTAAAATCTCAGATATCCCTGGAGGCTCTGAAGCATTCGAGCTAGCGGCTAAGTTCTGCTATGGCATTAACTTCGATATGAGCACTGAGAACATCGCTATGCTACGATGTGCAGCAGAGTATCTAGAGATGACAGAGGAACACTCTGTGGAAAACTTAGTCGTAAGAACAGAAGCTTACTTAAACGAAGTAGCTCTCAAGAGCTTATCGAGTTCTATTACAGTCTTACACAAATCAGAAGAATTGTTGCCAATTGCTGAAAGAGTGAAACTTGTGAGCCGTTGTATCGATGCAATTGCTTATATGACTTGTCAAGAGAGTCAATTTTGCAGTCCTTCTTCAAGTAATAGTGGTAACAATGAGGTTGTGGTTCAGCAAAGCAAACAGCCTGTAGTTGATTGGTGGGCTGAAGACTTAACAGTTCTTAGGATTGATTCGTTTCAACGTGTTCTGATAGCAATGATGGCTAGAGGGTTTAAGCAATATGGACTTGGTCCAGTGCTTATGCTCTATGCTCAGAAATCTCTTCGAGGGTTGGTGAGTTCCTTGCAACACACATACCATTGTGAAACCTTAGAACAAAACTATTTAAAATGGTTTTTTACTGTGTTTGCAGGAGATATTTGGGAAAGGAATGAAGAAGATTGAACCAAAAGAAGAACATGAGAACAGAGTGATTCTAGAAACAATCGTAAGCCTTCTTCCACGAGAGAAAAACGCAATGTCTGTTAGCTTTCTCTCAATGCTTTTACGTGCAGCAATATACCTTGAAACAACAGTTGCTTGTAGACTTGACTTGGAAAAGAGAATGGGACTACAATTAGGACAAGCTGTGCTTGATGATCTCTTGATTCCTTCTTATTCATTCACTGGAGATCACTCCTTGTTTGATACAGACACTGTTCAACGCATTCTCATGAACTATCTCGAGTTTGAAGTTGAAGTTGTCCGGTTAAACAACAGTAGTGTTGATCTTGCTGGTGATATGGAACGTGTTGGTAAATTACTAGAGAATTATATGGCTGAAATTGCTTCTGATAGAAATTTGAGCTTGCAGAAGTTCATTGGTTTAGCTGAACTTATTCCTGAACAGTCTAGAATTACTGAAGATGGAATGTATCGAGCCGTCGACATCTACCTTAAGGTAATTATTTTTTCTACATTGTATTATTGAATCCAAATTGATGACAGTTGCAGAAAGTGGTCCTGAAACTAATAAGATAATATGACAACTAATTTCCTGCAATTGATAAAAATACCTCGGTAAACGATTTATTCCCCCATAAGAAGTATCATATAGCACTAAATTCACACCAAACTAAGACGTCATACTAATCTCTAATAATAAATTAAAGATCTAAATATCCCCGCTTACCGACATTAGTGGGATTTCAAGTCTCAAACTATTATTCCGGATATATATTTTGGGGATATATAGATTTAAAACTCTAGTTTTCGGAAGATTTAGATATTTGACTTTATTATCGAGGACATATTAGCATGAGATTTTAATTTTGTGTGGATCTGATATTATATGATACTTCTTGTGGGAAAATAGACCGTTTTTCCAAAGACCTCTCATTACAAGAAAAATGATGGCTATTCATTTTATGAAACTAATTGAGAATTTTTACTGAACAACTATTATCTTTAGTCAAGTGATTAAGACAATCTGGTGAAAAACAGCTATTGTATGTATATGTTTTGTTTCATCAGGCACATCCAAATATGAGTGATGTAGAGAGGAAGAAAGTATGCAGTTTAATGGATTGTCAAAAGTTATCAAGAGAAGCTTGTGCTCATGCAGCTCAAAACGATCGTCTTCCAGTTCAAACCATTGTTCAAGTTCTTTACTATGAACAACAACGTTTAAGAGGAGAAGTCACAAACGATTCAGATGTTCTAGCACCAGCTCAACCACCACCACAACCACCAGCAGCTGTTCTTCCACCTAAACTTAGCTCCTACAATGATGAACTCTCAAAGCTTAAGCGTGAAAACCAAGACTTGAAGCTTGAACTACTCAAAATGAAAATGAAGCTTAAAGAGTTTGAGAAAGAGAAGAAATCATCATCAACAAATACCAACAGTACCAATCCAAATTCACCAGTCTCTACTGCTTCAATGGATAAGCCTCCATTACCAAGAAAATCATTCATTAACTCTGTTTCAAAGAAACTTGGAAAGCTAAATCCTTTTGGTATCACACCATACAATGCTAGAGGCAGAACCAAACCACCAAAAGATCGAAGACACTCTATTTCTTAAAACCCATAATATTTAATATGCACATATAAGTATATTTTTCATTTTTTGTTGGGATTTTTAAGTTCTCATTTACGGATTATTTTTTCATACTTATTTTTGATTTTTATTTGTGTGTTTATGATCTTTGTTTGTACATAAAGCTGGTAATATTTGAGTATTGATCATAGATTCAGAGAATTTGGAAATTTTTAAGCTGATAATGATCAAACAAGATCGTGGGGTCATGTATAAAAAATTACTAATAACCTTTCATTTATTTTTTTGGAAATTATAAATATAAAAAATCAGAATTAAAACAGGAGAAGTAGGTGATGCTTGAAGTCTGAAGGGAACATGCCAGCAGAGAGTTCATGTTCTTGTCCCATTTTCTAATTCATCATTGGCCCCTTTTATAACTTCTCTATTATTATTTCTTATTCATAATAATTCAGTTTTGCTCACAAAAAAATAATCAAATTTCATTATTTTTTCTCTTTGTTATGTGTATTTTATAGCTAAAGATCCAAACCTTACGTAAAAAACTACATTTGATAACAATAGGACTTTTTTTTGTCCCATTGAATGATTGCGTTACATCAAAAATAGTTAATAGTTCAATGGCAAAGAATTTACAAAGTATAAATTTTAGAAAGTCATTTAACATTAAGAGTAAGAAAATCAGCTTTGAAATTTGAAATCCTAAAATCTAAAGGGATATGAAAAATTCAAAACTGCTGAAATGGCTCATGAGAACAATAAGACATTAATATTGATTTTATTTACAAGAACTCTAAAAATAACTATAAAAGAAACTTACTAATAAGCATAAGAAAAAGATCACATGATAAGAGGCATGAAATAACACTCTCATCAAAAATATAAAAGTTAAACTAGAAAATTAAAAAGAAAAAAGAAAAAAAGGAAAAAAGTTGCAAATCTATTTCAGAATATAGTTAAAATTAATATTATATTATCAAATAACATTCAAGGTCAATGCTTGAAGCCATGGCTGCTTTTGCTTCTGATGATTCATCAATCTCTCTTCAAGATTGTTACTATTATTATTGCTTGATCCTGTTGATGAAGAAGAGAAACTCCGGCGACCGGAATTTAAATGTCCGTCCATCATTTCCGGCAAAGAGTTCTTCTTAGTCTTCTTCTTCATCCTCATCAAATCACCACCGTAACATGTCGGACCAAGTGTTAATTCGATCTCACTCTCATCCATAATCTCTATATTATTATTAACAGGGGATTCTCTTCCGCCGGAGAAATTCACCGGACGGTCAATTTCTTCATGGTCAACTCTTTTGATGAATGTTCCTTTGTTAGTCAATTTGTTGATCTCCATGTTCTTCATCAATATCTTCTGAACTTGATATAACCTATGAAGTTCATATACCTTAAAAATACAAAAAAAAAATAATGAATTTTAACATATACACATAAATAACGTAAATGAACTATACGTAAATTTTGACTACTTTATAGGACGGAAATTTATATTTTGATCAAAAATATGTCAAGAAAAAACGATTTTTTACCAATTTTAGATCAATAGAGTCATAATTTAATTATTTTCTTGTAGCGAAGACTCTTATAATTAATTACCTGTTGCTTGAAAGTTTCTTCATGTTTAAGCATAGCCATTTTCATGCACTGCTTATCGTACGGATTAAGAAGCTTCTCCATGTTTGTTGTAAGAATTTCAGATTTTAGTTCATCAAAATCGCAAGAGATTTTGATTTGACAAACTTCGAAGTTGGCTTTGTAATAACCTGTCAAATTTTTAAAAAATTGTTAAGGACAAAAGAAGAAGAAGAAAAACTATTTGTCTGCTAGTTGTGGCTTTAGATTCTGCAAATTTTAGCCACTAATGTTTATAAATCTGAACACACATGCAAAAAAATATCTTAATATGTCGATATATATACATATACAAAATTGGTTTGAAACATAATTATCGTACTTTGAAAACCAATCTGGTGGATCTTGTTCTTTCCCTTATACGCATGACAAACTTGTCTTTTCATTAATAAAGATTCTTTTACATTCTTATGGACTTTTGTGGTTTTCACAGTTTTTGAATTGATGTCAAGTTAGGTAGGAGTAATAATAGAGGATTGAACCAGACCAATACGAAATTTAAACCATATATTATATTTTGTTTAAAAAACAAAAATTTAATAGAAAATCAAATTAAGAATAGATCATCATTACTGACCTGAACTTGATTAGGGTTTAGAAGCTGGAAGAAGATGATGATGAAGAAGATCTCTTAATGAGTTTAGAGAAGCAGATGATTATGAGGTTAGAGAAGAGATAAGGATTGGTGCGTCACATTCTTGGTACTTATATATACTGCAGATAAATTATTTTAAAAGAAGATCACTAATAAAATGATTATTAAAATTATTAATTAATGTTTCTTACATAACACAAAATCCAAAGTGATTGTTGCAAACTCATGTCCAAACAAATAACAGAGTCTTTAGCCAATAGCTACCAAAGGTTCTTCTAAGAAATATGCCATAATGTCCACCTCTTCAGACAACTCCAGCAAATCTCTACTTACGATTCATAAATATATATTATTATATATGTTTATTAATGTATATATGGAGCTATATTTGTCTGCATAATCATGTACATGAATACATGTTTGACAGATGAGACAATACTAGATTCAATTTCGGATCCATCACATATCCACATATAGAATAATAGTCGTGATGGCTTGTTTTTTTAAAAAAAATCAAGTATACCGATAAAACACGATTTATATATCAAACTTTTTTATGCGGATTTAAGCTAATTTTTTGAGTTAAATTTTGGTAAAAACTTATATATAGTTCAATTTAAGTGTTTAAAAAAAAAATTATTGGATCAGCAAGATCTATTTCAAACAATATCACGTAAGGGTAATCAACTTTTCTAAAATCGAATTCTGATGGAAAAACCTGCAGAGATTAACATTTAACCACTATTTGACCATATGCACATCCTAACTTGTGTTTTTTTTGTCAAAAATTAAAGATCGATAAGGCTTGATCTATAGTTAATCCTTTACTCTAATAATTAATATCATATGAACGAACAAAATTTTTGACCAAAAATATTTTTCCGACTTAGGTTATAATACATGAATCTTTTTAAATAGTGGTTTGAAATTAATTATATATTTATATCATCATAATTATATATCATGAGTAGTTTTTGGAATTTTCTTCCAAGAGCTATATTTATTTGCTAAAATCTCCGGGAAAATGTGTGTTATATGCATTGTTAAATATATGTGATATAGTGGTTGTTGGAGACTTTATATCTAATAAACCTTATAATATATAATAATAAATATGATTCGATAATAATTATGATTAAGATATAATAAAGAGCTAAGAGAGGGGAACATTTTATATCTTGCTGAGCTTGAATCACATGCAACCCAGACTAACACATCAAACAAAGCCAGTTGTCTAAATACATTTATAATTAATGAACTATATGATTAGCAAAAATTAGTAGATATTATAAAATAATTAGAACAGACTTTTTTGAAGAATTAGAGAGAACGAATCAGAATCTGAGAATAGGTGGCAAGTAATTGGGTCCTACAAAAGAGATCTTAGCCGTTGGATTTTGTTAAGGATGTCCTTTCGAACAGTTCAAAGGGTTTAAGAACTGAACTCAACAAGATCTGATCTCCATCGTATCTACACAAACATACATAAAAGTGATCAAATAATTTCTTTTGTACGTAATAATTAATCACAATTATTTTTTTATTATGGAAAGTTTTGCTGATTAAATGTTCCTGGACCGACTTTATATTATCCCGTTGAGTTTGCATGTTATGTCAAATTTAAATTAATACAAGACATGGCTTTAGAGTTGGCCGACTTAATTGTGAAAATTTTATCTTGTATATAAAGTCAATTTCTTTTGTAATGAGTAACGGGAACAATGTCAAATCCTTTACAACTCACTATAACCATAATTATATGTTACGATAAGGAATCAATGATTTAGGAAATAATATATGTTTATTGATTAGTCGTTATGTTTAGTTAAAATGTCAGAAAACCAAATTTTTATTGATTAGTCGTTGTGTTTAGTTAATTTCATCAAGAGGTATTTTACACATGCAGAAATAAAACCTATATATATAGCTATAAGAAAATAACACAAATGTTCTCATTTTTATAACAATATATAGTTCAAAAAAGTGCTAATAATCTCTATGATCTTACATAGATCAGTTTTTTCATATATTGGGCTAAAACTAGTTTAAAATTTAGCCACTAAAGAAATGACATATAGGTGCTTGTATGGAGGCAGAAGGATTAAGACGAAGCATTTTAATTTTTACATTTCAATTTTATGCATGATTTTTCTAAGTTGTTGGAGGTGGAATTTGCAATAAGTTGTATTGAAGTTCTGTAAACGATGTTAACCCTAGAAGAATTGCCAGTTTTCTTTCCATGACTTTCTGTAGAATTATAAGCTTCCAATTCAAAACCAATTGATAGTGAGTGGAAAAACTTTTATCTTATATATAGTACTTAAATCCCATCTAAACTTTTGTTGTCGGATATTTTCACACCATCCCTCGAGACAATGGCCTATCTAACCATTAGTCTCGATAATAGTCCATTCTATGATCAATTTCGGGTCAGATTAATCGAGCCTCTTTCAATAGGCCAGATCGGTTCGGGTGGGACAGGTGTATTCAGGTTCTGATACTATGTAGAATTATGGACTTCCAATTCAAAACCAATTGACAATAAGTGGAAAAACTTTTATCTTATATATAGTACTTAAATCTCATCTAAACTCTTGATGTGGGATATTGAGAGACTGAATCAGCTACTATATCCACATGATCCCACATCGTTTAATCACAAAATAGATTATTTTGCGTGCATGTAATGTTTGAGGATTACCTCGTGCTTCGTTATTTCTAGACCGGTTATCATATTTATTTTGGTAAAAATATTGAGTTGACCAAAAAAACTACACCTACTAGATAAGAAATTGTTTTTGGTCAAATGTCCACTTCTGATGCTTTTCCTATCGCAATTCGATTTCTGGATTTAAGTTATCAAAAAAAAACCTAGCCATTCACTCTCAATCTATTTTGTTAAAATCAAAAACTCAATATATCAGTTATTTATGTATAATCATCCATTATGTTTTTTTTTTCGATTTTCAATCATCCATTATGTTAACATAAAACATGTGACAAGTAGCTAGCTACTTATTCTATTTCTATAACCAAACAAAAGAAAGAACGTGCTTAGAGATGTGTATGAGAAAGAGGCATGCGTTGCCGGAGAGAGGAGGAGCAAAGGCATGGAGCCGTGGGTCCGATCAACGCCCGCGTTTCAGGAGTGCTCACTCTCTTCCTCGGAAAACGTTGTTTATAACTACAAAAATCAATTATTTATGGAGACGTCACATAGTAGAATATCCACAAAATTAGATATAACTATCGAAAGTTGTGAAGAGTGTCTTCAAAATTCGTAGGTTCTTGAACCAAACGAGACACTGACATTTGAGCAGTCATGTCTTGTCTCTACTTTGAAGCCATGATCACATTTTTTGTATTATATTTGGTCTCTTATCAAATTAGTCATTTCATATTTTTGCCTCTTTAAGACTATAATGTTGTAGTTTCTATGCATGGATATATGTGTGTGAGTTTACACATGCTTGTCTTTGAAATTGTTAATTTGTTGGGAATATTATAAACACAGAAATGCATGCGAAGTTTTATACTAATGTATATATTTCATACTGAAAATCATTATAATATTCGAGATATGGAAAAAATTATATATACATATAAATTGTATATCGGCAAACCATGAGTTAAACTATATACAATAAGAAAACTAGATTGTTAGTCTTCTAATATTTAGGGTAATTATGTCAACTATTAGATTTCGTATGGATTAGTTGTGTAACTTTTTTTTTTTTCAGCAACTAGTTATGTAACTTAGATTGATAAAAATTTCAGACGGAAAAAAAGAAATTAATAAAATTTCAAATGTTTTTTTTCATTCGAAATCAAAATTTTAGTTACATCATACTCCTACTACATAAAAATAAGCACTACCCGTTTTTAATTATTAAAAAAGTGTACTTATGAAACATAAAGACTGATCTCGAAGATTGGGATTTGAGAAAACAAAATTTAAGTGCAATGAACAAAGAAGAAACTAAAGTTGTTTTTCACAACAAATAACAAAGATTTCTTTTCATTTTTATTCCTTTTGTTTTCAGTTTTTAATGTAAAATTGATTTTTTATTGGTTAATATTTTTTAAGCATATAAAGTAATTTAAAATAGAAAACAACAAAGATACAAAATTGTGTGCACTAACTTTTTATATGTATTTTATAAAGAAATGAGTGAGTAATTTATTAAGAGTATATATTGCACATCAAATGTTTATACTACTGTACTTTTTATAAAGGCAAAGGAATTATCATTTTGAGACATGTTGAGAAAATCAAGGATCACGGCCTTCTGAAATTCTGAACCTCGGGTTTCCCATTTCATAATCACGAGCTTAATTATTACTTGTAAAAGTAAAATTAGATTACTAAACAATTGATTTTTATTCAATTACGTGTCACTAACACTAAGGATAATTATTATAACCAATGGCTGACATCTCGATTTTATAAAACTTCCCTTATTTTTACTGACAGAAAAGTTTTACCTTCGAGTTTTTATAAAAAGCACTCTCTTTCACTTTTTATTATAAATGAAATTGATCGTCTATGAATCTATGTATACTATTGTTAATAGTTTAATGAATCTTCAAACAATTGTTTTTTTTTTTTTTTTATAGCAGGGATGGTTAGAGATCGGGCAAAATATTAACATTGTCCTAAGTACGACTAACACTCAGGGTCAGGAGAACCAAATAAAAAATTTTGAATATATAGATTATAAATATAATTTTGAGAGAAGTTCGAAATTTATGCTTCTTAAGGGCTTAGACAATTGTTTTGCAACTAATTTTGGTCAGAGGAACTTTAATTTATAAGTTCTTTTTAAAATATATTTCAGTTGGTTTGATCTCAAATTATATATTGCTGTTATTATGCATTCAGGTTCATCTAAAAATCAAAGAAAAATGTGATTTATGGAAGGTTTGAACTCAGGTAGCATATTACTGCTATCCAAAGTTTTTTTTTTGTAAATATTTGCCGGTGAAAATGTTTTTTTTTTCAAATAAAAAACAATCTGATTTTCGTCGAGAGATAATTAAAGGATCCATGCGTTTTTAAAGGCGTAAGCCCCTTCCTAATTGGAGATAAAACCCCGGAAAAAGACTCATCCGATGGATTTTTAGATAAAAAAGTTTTCGCCTACTAGACCACATCTGTGTTGACTATCTATAAATTTGTCAACAATTTTCGTTTATATATCAATATAGCATAAATGGAGAGTTGTTTCGATCAAATAACTATATAGAATAAAATTTGAAACTTTTTTAGATTATGAATGAAGTTTTATCAATCTAGAAAAAGAAAATAAAAAAAAACAAACAAGCAAACACTAACAATAACTACATGAAAATATGGATATGATTTTTAGTATCCATTATTAGGACTAATTTATATACTAGGATTATACTCACACTATAGCGTGGGATTTGACTATTTTTCCAATCCGTGTTCATTTAGGTTTTTAGACATGTCATCACCCGTCATCATACTTTGAATATTGTTTTCGAGATGTTATTTTAGAGGTCTAAAACCCAAACCGAAATCAACCTGAATTAAAAGAACCGGACCCAACAAAATATCCTAATGGGTTTTAAATCTATATATCTTACCAACCGAACCAGACATGAATTGGAACCAAATTTTTGTTTTTAGAGTTTTTTTAATTTTTTTCTTAAATTTTATATAAAAATACTCGAACACGAACTCAATCTATATTGAACTGAACTCTGTCCGAAAAATAAAATTACCCGAATAATTATACCGAATTAGATGAACCGAACTCGACAATATACCAGAATGGGTCCTAAATATATGTACTTGGAAAACCAAATCCAAACTCGAACTGAAACCAAATTTGTACTGACATTTTTTTTAAATTAAATTTTAGTTTTTAGAGTTTTTTTTATTAAATCATTATTAAATTTGAATTTTTATATAAAATCGGTAACAAAACTACCTTAAGCCTATTTTTAAGGGTTGTTATGAACCTTAAGTTAATTTTATCCTAAAGTTTAAAACACGGTTAAAATGAAAGTGTCTCCCACTTTAATATATAAGACTAGGATTATACTCACGCTATAGCGTGGGATTTGATTTTTTTTTCAACCCATATTTATTTGGTTTTTAGACCCGTGTTGATATTTTGAATATTTTTTAGAGGTTCAAAAACCAAACTGAAATCAACCCGAATTAGAGGAACCTAACTCGAGGCGAACATGACAAAATATCCCATTAAATCCTAAAATTATGAATTTGAAAAACCGAACCCAAACCGGAACCAAATCAAAAACCTAATTTTAGTTTTTCTATTAAATCTTTTTTAATTTTGCATATTTATATAAAAATACCCGAACCTGGACTTAATCTATACCGTACCAAACTATATCTGAAAAGTAAAAATATCTGAATATTTCTTAAACCAAAATAACTAAAATACTGGTATAGATGAACTGAATCCGACAAAATGCAAGAATGTGCCCTAAATCTATGTACCGGAAAAATCAAATCCAAACCCGAACTGAAATCGAATCAATAACCGAATTGGTAACTAATATGTATTTATTAAATTTTAGGTTTTTAGAGTTTTTTTTATTAAATCTTTATTAAATTTAAATTTTTAATAAAAATCTGTAACAAAACCACCTTAAAGCCTATTTTTAGGGGTTGTTATGAACCTTAGGTTAATTTTATCCTAAAGTTTATAACAAAGTCAAAATAAAAGTGTTTCTCGCTTTAATATATAAGACTAGGATTATACCCATGTTATAGCGTGAGATTTGATTATTTTTGCAACCGTGTTTATTTGGTTCATAAACCCGTGTTGATATTTTGAATATTGTTTTAGAGGTCCAAAATCCGAATTGCAATTAACCTGAATTAGAGAAATCGAAGCCAAACCGAACATGATAAATTACCTTAATAGATCCTAAATCTGTGTATTTGAAAAACCAAACCTAAACCTGAACCCGA
>OVAX01000141.1:0-88157 GCA_900406405.1 Lepidium africanum
CTGATATGCGACTGATTTTTGTGGCTGATCTGCGACTGATTTTTGTGACTGATTTGCGACTAATTTTAGCGACTGATAAATGGGTCTCAGATTAGTCGCTAATTTCGTCTGATTGATTAGTCGTAAAATCAGTCGCTATTAGCGACTGATTATTTTCGTCTCAAATCAGTCGCAAATTAGCGACTAATTTGCGACTCCATAAATTAGCGACTCAGGTTTTGNAATCAGTCGCAAATTAGCGACTAATTTGCGACTCCATAAATTAGCGACTCAGGTTTTGCGACTGATTGTATAAGTCACAAATCAGTCCCACATTTCAAAAATGGGACTGATTTGCGACTGATTGTGCAGTCTCAAACGACAAGTTTTCTTGTTGTGTTTTTTTCCCTTAGTGGGTTTTGTCCCAAATGGGTTTTCCCACTAAGGTTTTTAATGAGACATTCGGGTGGCACCAACAAGAGGTCCATTTGTTAATATATATCTTTAAGTCCAAGACTCATCTCGGACCTCGATCCAAAGTTTACTTGTCAAGACAAGTCAAGAAGATAAGAAAATTTTCATATCTCAAATATGAAATATTTCCAAGAATTTAGGAATATCTTTTAGAGATAATGTTAATCTCCCTATTAGGAAAATGAAATATTACATTGTAATCTAGGTCTAAACCTCCTCTATTCGTCTATAAAAAGAGGAGACTACCTCCAAAGAGAGGACATGGGGGAATTCGATACACAACTCATATACAATCAATAAACACAACTCTTTGCTCTATTCTTTTTGTCTCCTTAATAATAAAAATTCTTATTTGTTTCCCTTTACAAGAGATTTGATTAGAATTTAGAACCCTTGTGCTAAATCCTGCTTGAATAATTGGTACTAGAAGGAGATGGAACGAAAAGAATTCTTTATGCAAAAGGACGACAAAAAGAATTTTTTACAAGCAGGACATCTTCAATCCTTCCAACATCCCCCTAAGCTAAGTATCTCTTATTTTATATAGTTATCAATTCGTGCTAAACTATCATCACGCTTACATGATATTTTCTTATTTATCATAAGAATCGATTTTGATATTAAACAAGGGTGAGTTTATATCATTAAGCATTCTCTATTTATAACCAATTCTTTTTCAATCGATTAGTTTTTACTTTTTGATTTGATTTAGCAAAATAGGATCAATTTTTGACAATTGACTGCATGATAACTCACCTGATATGATTGAATTATTGGTCACGATCGTTTGAAATTCAAAGCATCAAAGTGCCCTAATTGCTTTCCAATAGATTCTATAAAATTAGTTTTCTTGATTAATGTTGCATATAATCTTGTCTCACATCCACAGCTATGGCTTCATATTTTATCGTATTCCTAATTGACATATAAATATCAAATTACACTATCGCTTTACTAATTCCTTTTTAGCAGATTTAAAATTTTGCTTAGAACATGAATAGTATCGTCGAGTAATTATATCTTTAATAGGCCATTAATTATCATCAGACCTAGTCATCAGTGTAGTTCATAGTCTATTTTTGCATCAATAATTTTGATACCTCGGAGATTTACTTTATCATTGTTGCATATTTGAATTTATTCGTCCCCATTGATTAATGATATTAATATCTATCTATAAATCTAAAACCGAGATATCTTTTCATTCAAAAAAAAAAAGGAAAGAAAGGGCCGAGACTCCTACTCTCAAAAAGCTGAGTCTTAAAATCTCGCCGAGTTTGAAACCTCGCAAAACTTTCATCGAATCTTAAATCCTCTCAGAAAAGGCCGAGCCCTACTCTCAAAAAACCGAGTCTTAAAATCTCGCCGAGTTTGAAACATCACAAAACTTTCATCGAGTCTTAAAATCTCACACAATGGCGAGACCTTACTCTCTAAGCCGAATCTTAAAATATCGCCGGGTCTTAAAATCCCGCGCGATTCAGAGTCGAGTCTAAATCTCGCCGAGTCAAGTCAAATTCTCGTATCTTTTAAGCCGAGTCTTAAAATCTCGCCGGGTCTAAAAGTCCTGCTCACTATAGCCGAGTCTTTAAACCTCGCACGATTTAAAGCTGAGTCATAAAATCTCGCCGAGTCTAAAGTCTCGATCAATCTAAGCCAACTCATAAAACCTTGCCGAGACGAAATTCTCGCAAATAATAGAACCAAGTCTCAAACCCCCTAAGCCGAGACCAAATATATCCAACAATTAAATATATTTTCGTAAAACTATCATAACATTAAAAACAAATTATCTTAAATAAAATAAATATTAATATTGCATTAATCACAAAAATATACAATAAATTATATTTGCATAAAATTACAATAAAAATTTAATAATATTTACATTCTTGGATGAATCCAAGAAAAAATATGAATCCTAAAACCCTAGCCGTCATCTCATCTCACAACCTGTAAAAGAAAAAGAAAAAGGATAAGAAAAACAACTCATAATAAAACAAAAATTGATGTGCACTTTAATATCCCAAATATCTCCGGGTAGCAGAAAATGGACTCACATTCGGAGTTGTGATGCGAAAGTTATGTAAGTTTTCCCAAGACAAATCTGTGAAAAACGAATTCCAGATTGTCAATATTCATAAGTAGTTTCCTGTTAAACCAGAAGGAACCAAACGACGATCAACATATTATTGAAAAGCTCCAATGGTCTAGTTTTCAGATTAGTTTTCCAATCAATTTTCTGAGCTAAAGTTTATCAGTAAATCATGGTTTAAGGAGGGGGCTGTTTCATTCTGTTTTCCAGCCTAATACCAGAAGGTGTTATGAGGGTCAAATAATAATGAATTATATATAAAGTACTATTAGGTCGATTATTTGGATATGGTAAATATTTTTCCGCGTATATGATCAATTTAAAAAAAGATTTAAAGTTATCTTAACTATAAAATCGGATCTTTGATTTAAATATATAAAAAAAATTATTGGTTAAATAAAAAAAATTAGGTAAGATCTGAATTTATATGGATTATCCATCAATATATTGGATAGTTTTTTTATTACTTATCGACCAAATTGTAACCATGAGCATGCAATCAAACCCTAATTGACCCATTGATTTCCATAGCATCCACTCCTTTAAATTATGGCCTTTTCATCAACTTTTGGACACTAGAACAAGCGTGATATAAGTCCTCCTTCGGAAACCACCATTGTTATTTTTAATATAAATACAAAAAGAAAAAAATTGACACAAGTCAAAAATTTCAAACACATTTCCGGGGCCATGCTGTGATAGTTATTTTTAAGAAACAAGGAGATTTTATTCCTCATTAATTGAAAAAGAAATATTTCTATACAAATATTAAAACATATAGAAAAATCTAAATTTTTATCTACATATGTATTTTTACAAAATTCTAATTTGGACCATTAGCCCTTAATATATAGAAAATTAAACGAAAGTTTTGAATTTACATATAATGTATACGGGAAATATTATTCTTGCACAGTAATCTTCAATTTTGGAAAATTTGGAATAGAAATATTTAAAAATATTTGAAGAATTTCAGAAAATAAATTAGTTGACATTAAAAGTGTAGGTCGAGACTATATATACCACTGTTATACATGAAGAAGTTTGTCAAATATAAAAACACCCACATAGCAGAAGCACCGAAGAAGACAAAGGTATGTGACCTTTGTTCATATATATCTCTCTCAGTCTCTCTATTTTTCAATATATTTGTTCATATATCTTACAGATAAATTGAGGAGTTCTCTAAATAGCAAGTAGATCCAACAAACACAATGATAATGATATATATCAATTAGATCTACAGCAAGTAGATCCATTTTGATATATATCATTTAGATTTTCTTTCACAATTATGAAAACTAAAAAAAAACTTAAAATTATGATACTAGATAAACAAAAACTATCTTGAAAATTTTGTATGATGATTTGTGGGATGTTTGTATATAGGTAGAGTATTACAACTGTCCCAAGTCTTTTTTATTCACCACTCAACGTTAAATTGTGAACGAACAATATTTGGAACAGTTGTGGTAGTACACTAACTAGATTCGAACATCTCTCAAATCATATCTTAGAGGGTTTCTTCTAGTTTCCTCAATATTTCGGGTATAATCTGATTGGACAGAGATAATACTCTATAGAAGGTAGAACACTCGAGATATAAAAAAACTATTTTGAAAAAATTTTGGGCATCAGCTTTTAATCGGTTTTAGTTGATTGAAAATTTTATAATCTTTAGATATTAAAAATCCAAAATCTTGTTATGTGTTTATCATAGATCTGATGTGTTCTATTGAAACAAATTCTGCATAGAGATCATACCATCTAAAGGTTGCTTAAGAGTTCAGTTTATTTATATAAAGACTCACCATCAAGTAATATAAAATCTAATATATTTTTGTATTAACGAATATATGAATGTTGTAACAAGAAAAAAAAAGGTTTTACGTAGAAATGTTATACAAATTTAAAGTTGTCATCACAAGATCTAGTTATAGTCCAAAACACAAAATATATTGATTTCGTTTGCTTTTTTTTTTTTTTTTTTTTTTAATNNNNTTTTTTTTTTTTTTTTTTTTTTTTTTTTTTATAATATATTGTTGTTGGTAGGAAATGGATAATGAGATGGGAAGTCTGACAAGCATATACACTTGTTCTATCTGTAACCAATTGTTTCATCTGACAAGCACGTTGTTTCATGCAGCCACTGCCCTGAAGAGATGCAACCACATTTTTGAGTCCTCAATACCTTTAGATTAAATTTCTTTGTTTCGGTTTTGACTATTATATGGATTTAAGTCTGTGGTGTCTGGTTTCTCTTTGAGGTTCTAGTGCAGTTTTGTTATGGGCCTAACTTCGTCTTTATTTTTTTGGAGCTTTTAGTTTTTACATCTACGTTTTTCTCTTACTTTAATCCCTGTAACTTTTCTTGTTTGGGCTAACCGGTTTTCGGTTTTACTTTTTATGTTTTCGAGAATTTCGATGTTTCTGCTGGCTATGTGTAACTATTTGTGTGTTAAATATATTGATTTCCAGAGAAAAAAAAGTCTATTGTGTAATTTGGTTTGTTTTATATAATTTTTATATTGTAAGCTTTTTGTTTTCTGTTTTTTCTTAACACATTGTTGTGGTGGGTTTTGCATTATAAAATTCTCTGTAAATTATTAGTCGTTTTGGACTGGCTTGAGCCACAATTTATGTTTTATATTTTTGTATTTATAATGATTTCTACCTTTATTTTATATGTAAGAATGATTAAACTGCTTATCCATAAACTAGTTCTTCGCTTTCAGTTAATTAAAGAAGTTGCTTAAGCTTCAATCAATTTTTTTAATATGTTAATTCTGTATTTTTAAGGATTGAAAGTAGTTTCTTTCAAGTGTATTGCAATAACATTATTTTTGTAAAATATTTGTAAACAGTTCGCTAGAAATGCATCCATGACAAAATAACTCAACAAGATTGGCAATTGTGTCCTCTCTGCTTTGTTGAGTCTGGTCCAGACCCTCTCAGGAGACTCAGGCATTCATTTTATTTGTTTATTTTTAATTCTTAACTGTTTGTAATTTTTTGAGTACTTCCTCAAACAACTATATCTTGTAACTATTGTAAATTAAAAAGTATTCTATTATTCTAAACTAAATAAATAGAAAATTTTTAAGAAATACTTTTTTTAATATGCCCATTTTCCAAAAGTGTTCTCTCATGCATATTTCTCTTTCACAATTTCCAAAAAAATGGTAGGTTTTGAAAATAGACATGTCAAAAAGGGTATTTTTGAAATTATCTCAACTAAATAAATACATACGTGTTAATTTTGGTATATTTTCTTAAGTGTTTTTCATTGAGAATAGTTTTGTTATATTAATTTATTTTTATAAAATGAGATAAGTGGTCAAAGAAATTTTGATCAGATTTTTAAAAGTTTATTTAGTAATCAAAAGATAGTCAACAATTTTTTAGCAGATATTGATAATTTTGAGTTTTCCAAAATAGTGAATACATTGTTCATGAAATTTTGATTAAAATTTGACTATAAAAATATTGTATCGATTAATTATTTCTTTAATTTAATGAAAGATATTGATTTTTTAGTGTTCGATCGTAATATGCCATAACACTTACGTAATAATTTTTTTAAAAACAAGCAAAATGAAAAATTTTAATATTAAGAGATTTTATTCCTTTTTGGTGAAAATAAAAGGAATATTTTGTATAAATACTAAAATATATAGAACTAATTCAATATATTATCTACATGTGTTTTTATAAAAGTCTAATTTGGACCGTTAACCCTTAATATATAGACATTTAAAAGAAAAAAAATTGAATTTACATTGAATTTATATGGAAAATATTATTCATATATAGTAATCTTCAATTTTGGGAAATTTGCAATAGAAATATTTATTTCTTATTTTGAATAAATTTGAAGAATTTCAAAAGAATAAATTAGTTGACATAAAAAGTTTCGGTTGAAACTATATATACCGCTGTTACACATGAAGAAGTTTGCCAAAGATAAAAACACCCAAATAGCAGCCCTGAAATCTCCGAAGAAGATAAAGGTATGTGACCTTTGTCATATATCTCTCTTTTTCAGTATTTTGTTCATATATCTTACAGATAAACTGAAAGTTCTCTAAACAAATCAGCATAGCAAGTAGATCCAACAAACAGAATGATAATGATACTGAATAACTCCTTTAGATCTAGAACAAGTAGATCTATTTTGATATGTATCATTAAGATCTTGTTTCACAATGATTGTGAAATCTAAAACAAAAACCGTAAAGTTATGATACCAGATAAACAAATACTATTTTGAAAAACCTGCATGGTGATTTATGAGATGTTCGAATATAGTTAGTGTATTGTAGCGGTTCTAAGTCTTTTCGCTTCTTATTCAACATGACATGTGAGCGAAAAATATTTGGGACAATTGTGGTTGTACACTAACTAGATTTGAACATCCCTCGAATCACAACTATGTGTGTTATTTCAGATTTTTTCACTTACTTTCCTCAATTTCGCGGGCGTAGTTTGATTGGATAGAGGTAATTAATCACAACTATCCAAACTAGAATGTCACCCGAGATATATAATGTGTGTGCATCAGTTTTTAATCGGTTTTATTTGACTAAAAACTTTAAATATCATTTTAGATATTAAAATTCCAATTTCTTGTCATATGTTTATCATAGATCTGATGTGTTCTAATGAATGAAATTCTGTATAGAGATCATACCATCTAAAGGTTGCTTAAGAGTTCAATTAATAAAGACTCACCATCTGCGGAATTAATATGAAATCTAATGTATTTTTGTATTAACGAGTATATGAATGTTGTAACAAGAAAAAAAATGATAATAGTTTAACGTAGAAATGTTATACAAAATTAAAGTTATCATAAGATCTAGTTATATTCCAAAACACAAAATATAATGATTTCGTCTGTTTTTTTTTTTAAATTGTTGTTGGTAGGAGATGGCAAATCTGACAAGCGTGTACACTTGTGCCATCTGTAACCAGTTGTTTGATGAAGCCACTGCCCTGAAGAGATGCAACCACATTTGTGAGTCCTCAATTCCTTTGACTATTATATGGATTTGAGTCTATTGTGACTGGTTTCTCTTTGAGGTTCTAGTGCAGTTTTGTCATGGGTCTAGCTTCATCTTCAGTTCTTTGGAGCTTTTAGATTTAACTTCTGTATTTTACTCTTAGTCTTATCCTTATAAGCTTCTCTTGTTTAGGTTTAGTTTCTCTTTTTTTCGTTTTTGTGATCCTGAAGATTTCAATGTTTCCACCGGCTATGTGAGATATATTAATTGATGTGATTAATATATTGGGTTGCATTCTTAAGTTCTATATTATTAGTTTGCGACTTTGAGCCATCATTTACAATGATTTCTAGATTTTATATATGTAACAATGATTAAATTAGTTATCTATAAACTAGCTCTTCCACTTTCAGTTAATTACAGAAATTAGTCAAGATTCAGTCATTTATTTAATATGTTTTTTTTGCTGTCAAAGGATTGAAAGTAATTTCTTTCAAGTGTATTGCAATAACTTTATATAAGTATATCAATTTTGTTAAATATTTGCAAACAGTTTGCTGGAAATGCATCCATGACAAAATAACTCAACATGATTGGCAACTGTGTCCTGTCTGCGGTGTTGAGTTTGGTCCAGACCCTCTCAGGAGACTCAGGTGATCATTTTATCTTTAAGGTTTTGTTTATTTTTAAATCTTATATGTTGTAATTATTGTAAATTAAAGGATACTCTGTTATCAGTTTAGAGTTAGTTTTTGAGATTTTAAAGATTAATTTTAGTTTAACTTTTGTAAATATATGTGTGGTATATTTTCTCAAGTGTTTTCCATTAATGAGAATAGTTTTGTTCTACAAATTAATTTGGTTGATATGAATGTTAGCCATGACGACCCCCTTTTGGTAGCATTGGAAACAAACATCGACATCTATGAGGACGATGATGATGAAGACGATGATGATGACGATGATGATGATGACGACAATGATGACGACGATGATGAAGATGATGATGAGGATGAAGATATGGATGAGAATGCAGATACCGTATGCAACGGTTCCAATGACGAAAAGAAAGAGTCTGTTGATGAGACGAATGTGTCTGATGAGGAAAAGAAAGAGTGTGTTGATGAGAAGCAAGTGCCTGTTGATGAGAAGAAGGAGTCTGATGTTGAAGAGAAAGAGATCAGCAAGAAAAGAAAGTGTGATGATGGTGAAGGTAAGGACATGGAATCTAAGGATTTTAAATGAGAGAGTCCAATGCTTCAAATTTTATCTCTAAGTCTTCTTTTTTTCTGTTTTAATGTATTGGCAAATGTTGTGCCTGGATGATTTCTTTTGGTTTGAAAACTTGGTTTATGTTTCAGTTATTTTTATGGATTTTTAATTATGAAAAACTAAAAAGTTTGAAGAAATCTATAATTTGATGTGTGAGTTTGGTATTATTTATATGGTAGTTTAAAACTAATTTTCGAATGTTGGTGTAATATAAAGTTCAAAACCTTACAATGTCAAATTTTGGTATTATAATACGTTAAGATACATATTTTGTTTTCACTTATTCTTCAGAGGTAATTACGTAGGATAGAAAATGGAGAATATAGTATTCCCAAACATAGGTTTATTGACACTTATACTTCCAAATACAAATTAATATGAGAAAATTTGAGGGAATGACAAAAAGTATCTATAAAAATCAAATAGAATATAAAACATAAATCTAATTGATGAACTACTTATAGCAGATTTTTCATGACAACTCGAATGATATTAACATAACTAGTTAACTATGGTCAACTGTCAAAGTAAAAAAAGGCAATAATCCAATTTTTGAATATACTATAATTCTTCCACAAGATGTTTTAGGAGCCCTAATTACATTTGGTCGAAGATTTATAATGGTTGTCTTTTTTGGCAAGATTCGAGTTCTTCCAGCTGCAAACAGTTCTTTAAGAAAAACGGTTTAAGATTTTATAGTGGTACTACCAACAATTGTTCCCACAACGAACGTTTCTTTAATTAAGGTATAATAAAACAAAACAATAATTAATTTTGGATTATAATACCTTCTAATAAGAAATTATAATTTTTTAACTAATAGATTGAAAAACAATCTTACTATCCATAAAAATGTAAATTTAACCCCAGAAATTGTATGAAAAAGGTATATAAATGTATTCCAAATATATTCAACCATAAGGTAGAGATGAGAATAGATTGCGTGGATATCCTGAAAATGGTTTCTAATCCGTATGAGTGGTTATTTTTTCTTTCTTACTTAGAAGAGTTTGAAAAATTGAAGAGTTTGTTTCGTTGTTTATCTCTTTGGCTGATTCCTAAATCTTTGAATCACATAGTAGATCTTCTAACCCGTAGTCTTAGAAAATGTGTTAGTGATTATATATTGTTCTGTAAACACTCTTCCACCCTAATGGTTTTCTCATTTATTTTCATGATATACAAGTTGAAAACAAAAATTAAAATATTAAAGCAAAGGGCTTATATACCTTTTTCTCATTAGGCAGATCTCTTTATACAAAAGCTTTGCCATTGAAGAGGCTTCATATAAATGACTCATCTAATTGGTTGGGAGCTAAAGGGAATGATATTCTCGAACTATTTGGATTCAATCTTGTCAGATCCATTTATTTATCTAGGAAAAAAAAAGAATAAAGATAAAATAAAAATGGGACCAACCTCATTGAAGAATCCAACTAACATTCACCCAACTCACAATATTGGTCTATTAATAACGTCCCATGACCAAAACCAAACAACAAAAACATAAAAATATCTTTTTGGTTTTGTCTTTTTTTTTTTCAGAATAGAAAAGATCTTAGAAGTTTGAACAAAAAGATAAGATCATAAGATCAATGGAGGAAGAATATATGAGAGTGATTAAGATAACAATATTTGGTGTAATCTCATGGGGTCTCATTTTCATTCTCATACGACGAATCTTCTCAAACTACTCTTTCGATTTCAGCACTCGTATTGTCTCTACGCTCCACGCAACAGTTGCTGTTATTTTAGCAACTCTTTCGATTGAAGATTGGTCGTGTCCTCTTTGTTCCATCGATTCTAAATCATCTCTTAGGCAAATGGAAACTTTGGCGTTTTCATTGTCTTACATGATCTATGATCTTATATGTAGCCATTTTGATCAAGTCATTAGCATTGATAATGCTGTTCATCATTCTGTCTGCATTCTTGGTTTTGTTGCTGGACTTGCCTATCAAAAGGTATTATTTTACTTTCCTTTTCCTTTTTCTGTAAACCTTGCAATATTTTTTAGTGGAAATGATTTTAGAATATCCTACATTGGAGATGGAGATGTTTTTATTCTTAGCAAGATATAAGTATATAACAATATTTATACTCTCGAGCTCGTTTTTAGGTGTGAGTTAGAACGATACTAATATGGAGACTTGCCAAGTAATATATAAGGTTTATAAAAAAAATCACATATTATTAATTAGTTTTGAATTGGAAGTTTATGATTTCTAATATGGTGTTAGAGTTCAAGATTGACCAAATAGACGATTTCTCACAGAAAAACAAATTTTCACTTATATGTTCGTATAAGTGACCAACGTATTTTTGAGATGATGGGTTAGGGCTGGTTTTCACCGATTTCTCGAGAAGGTCTATTAGATTATCTTGTTATATTGGAAAAATGAGGATTAGGCATTAGCCTAGTAATATATAAGGTTTATGAAATATTTTACTAATTGTCATTTAGTTTTGAATTGGAATTACACAATTTTTTTTTTTTGTCAACTTTACTATAGTTGGATCGACAAGACCCAATCCATAACCAAAGCCCAAACTCTAAACTCCCTTCTTCTTTTTCCTTGCACCTGGGAAGATTCGAACCCGGATACCTGAGAATTTGTAAAATGACCACTACCACTGGACCACCTGTCCTCGGCAAAAGAGCATAATTCTTAATATTTACAAAATAAATTAATGGGAATGTTGTTGTGGACATGAACTGATTGAGTTTTATGTTCTATAATTTCTGTTGAATTAAGGGTGGATCTGAGATGGTGGCTGCAATCTGGATAACAGAGATATCGAGTCCGTTCCTTCACCTAAGAGAGATTCTCAAAGAGATTGGTTATAGAGACACCGACCTCAATCTTGCAGCCGATGTGAGTTATTTAATTACATTCATCCAAATAGATCTTTACATTATTAATGGCTAATAAATCAAATTTGTGAGAATTAAGCAATATTAATAAATTATGTGTAGGTTTGTTTTGCAACAATCTTCTCATTGGCAAGAATGGTAGGTGGGCCTTACCTAGTTTACGTAACAATTTCAGCTGATAATCCCATTATCATCAAGGTATATTTTTATCTTTATTATATATACTTTACATGCCCATACATTTCGAATTTTTCTATCTGAAAGTATCAAAAAAGTCCAAATATTAATTTCTAAATTTAAGAAGATTTAGTTAAGTACATTTTGTATATTATCAAATTTAATGTGATGATTAAATTCTTCATGTATCTCGAACATTAGTTGAAATATAACTTTTGATGATTCTTATTTGTTTTTTCTTATGTTTAGGCAATGGCGATGGGATTACAACTCGTTAGCGCATTTTGGTTCTATAAAATCCTCAAAATGATGAGATACAAATTTATTAAAAGATCAAAATCTATCAAAAAATCTACTTAGGTTAAATTCCAGATTTTCTATTGTGTTGAACATACTGGAATTTCTTAATTTGCTAATAAAATTAATTGATAATTATGTTAAGAATTCGTGAAATTTAGCTCAAGTTTTGAGGGACATATGATTAGTGTTTTTGACACTTAAATAGATAATTAGATACCATCAGATTCAATTCCAAGACCTGTTTTTCTTATGCAGACCTCATCCACTTTCCAACATTATGCTGAATTCATAACTTTTTTTTTGTCGGGTCGGTGTTTTAATAAATCTGCATCAGCAATCGCCTGTTCTCAAGCGGTGTAAATGATGTAACAAAAACAAATAGACTTACACAGTAACATGTGTACAAAGAAACAGCACCTGAGGAAAGGCAAATCATTAATAAGAGATAAATTAGCTTCAGTACAAATCAGAAGCCAAAAATACAATCAATCAAGAGAAGAAAAAGAGAAAACATAAAAATTCCAGTAGCATCCACGATTAAGAAAAGCGAACAAAGGACAAGAATTAGACGACCTTAGAAGCTTTGGGGATGATAACAAAGGAAAATAAGATAGAAAAAAACACCAAGCATAAAAAAACATAATAATTGGATAACTTAAGAATAGTGAAGAACAAAGAAGCCACAAACTTAAGTCTCCTTCTGTTCTTCAGCAGGCTTTGGTGCTGCTGCTGCTTCTTTGATCTCCTCTGCTCCTTCGTCCTGCTTTCATCATCCAAATTAACAACCCCGAATCAAATCATGGCAATGAAGAACCATAATACAAAACCAAACCACCATTTTGCTTTCAAAACTTATAAAGATATGTGGATACACAAATTCATAAGCCACTAAGGTTTGTTTTCCATCAAGCCTATCATCAGCAGTTTCTAGCTTGAAGTTGAAACAATGAACGACTTCAATGGATCAATGATTAGTCCTTTACAAACTTATCAAAGATTCTTTACCTGCATGTCAGAAGTCCAGAGTGTAAGGTTATCACGGAGAAGCTGCATGATCAAAGTACTGTCCTTGTATGACTCTTCACCTAGAGTATCTAACTCGGCAATAGCTTCATCAAACGCCTATAATAAACCCAATATCAATACAGATAAAGAAGAGTAACATAATCATCTATGTCAATGACTCAATCCCGATAGATCAGAGAGTTTTAATCACCTGCTTAGCGAGACTGCAAGCACGGTCTGGAGAATTGAGAATCTCGTAGTAAAAGACAGAGAAATTCAAAGCCAAACCGAGACGGATCGGATGAGTTGGAGCCAATTCAGAATTACCAATATCCTACAAAAAGATTCACGAAGAGGTAATCATGATTTGACCTAGAAACTAAATCATAGATCCAACAAAATCACATCAACTTCTGAATTCCAATATTCTTCCAGATCGATAAATAATACCTGAGCGGCTTTGTAAGCAGTGAGAGTATGCTCAGCAGCATCTTTTCTCTCTTGACCAGTCTTAAACTCAGCCAAGTACCTATGATAATCTCCCTTCATCTTAAGGTAAAATACCTTGGAATCTCCATTAGCAGAAGCAGGAATAAGTCTAGTATCAAGAAGCTTAAGAATACCGTCACAGATTTTGGAAAGCTCAGATTCAATCTTGCTTCTGTAATCACGGATCGTGGTGACATGGTCATCGTTACCACGACTCTCTTCCTTCTGCTCAATGGAGGAAATGATTCGCCACGAAGCACGACGAGCACCGATAACGTTTTTGTAAGCGACAGAGAGAAGGTTACGTTCCTCAACGGTGAGTTCGTCTTTATCAACGGCTTCAGCGACTTTTTCCATGAATTCAACCATTTCTTCGTAACGCTCCGCTTGTTCAGCGAGCTTAGCTAGGTAAACAAACTCCTCCCTCGCAGAGGATGATGCTGGTGTTGCCGCCATTGGAGATCGGAGATGCAGAGGAAGAATTCAGATCTGAGAGAGATCCAGAGAGAATTTGTTTTTCGAAATTCAATTTTTGTTGGGTTCTCTGTGGAAATTTTTTTTTTTTTTAATTTTCTTTTGGGGGTGTGAGTGGGGAACGACGATTGCGAAAGGAGATGAAAAGAGAACCGTTGGATTAATTGTTTGAAAAGAAGGTTAAAGGAGAACCGTTGGATTAAATGTGTGAAGAGGAGAGAAAAGTACACGGGAATTTTCAACTTCTCTCTGCCTTTTCTAATACTTTTTTGGTCATTTTTTATTTTTTTAAAAATATTTAAAATAAAAAGGTACTTCTCTTAGGAGTATTTTTTTTGTTGATGGGCCTTTAGTTGACAAAACAAAATGGGCCTTTGATCCATGCTTTCGTTTTGATTGAGCATTTTTGCATTTTTAGTTAGTAGATCTGTGAAGCATTATCCGTATCAGCCAGATATCTAGATTTGTATCCATTTTTTTATTTAGAAAATATGTATCTCGGCTAAACAGATACGAATATAGATCTTGATTTTACGGATTGGCGGATAACGGATACAGATACGGATAATGCAAAAATTAGAAACGGATATCCACGGATCGGTGGATAACAGATACAGATACGGATAATACAAAAATTAGAAATGGATATATGCGGATATCCGTTTTTTTCTTACCAAAAATTTTAAATAGTTTTAAAATTTTTAATATTTCTTAAATATTTTTAATATATTTTTAAATATTTTGATTTTTTAATATTTTAGTATTTTTTAATTTTTTTTTAAAAAGAACAACGGATATCCGCGGATATTCGTTTTTTTAACGGATATTTTTAGTCTGGATATCCATCAAAATGGATACGGATACAGATATTAATTTGGCACATCGGACGGATACAGATACAGATACGGATATCCTTAAAAATGCCGGATATTCGCTCTGTTAAACCCTTGATTAGTGTTGTACGAAAGAATAATATGACAACCAAAAGATTATATTGATAAAACGAAAAATATATAGTACATATAACTCTTTGCGTTATAACTCTCACCAATCTCAGCATCTACAAGTAACTCTTTAGGAAAACCACGAAACGAACCTTTTCCAAATAGTCCTGTACAAGCTGATCCAGCCTCAAGTGGTGCGGTTTTAGGTCCATGGTAATACCCATCTCTGAATGGGTTTGTTGCAGTCCCACCATAAGACTAGCTAAGTTAATCACCATTCCATCTAAACCAATGTCTTTATTTGGAGCCACAAGTGGTGAGCTTTGTGGTCCGTGAACCGGCTTGTGAAAAGGCCATGCGCATTGTCTTGGACATTGAGTTTCTGAGTTTCCAACCCATATGTAAGTAAATCTTGATCTTTTCTTACCCCAACCAGAACCAAACCCATGAGAATCGCATCTGTTCAAGCAAAAACCTTGGCCGCATAGCTTTTTTCACCTTTTGAGGCCAAGGCTTTGATGTTTCTCTCAGTTAGAGACTTTCCCATTGAGTATCCTTCATCGAGGATATTTTTTCCGAGGGAGAGAGTAAGTCCATGTATCTTTGTCATCTTGCTCACAAGGTAATACTTCTCCACTGTCTTCCACCACGTGGCGACTGAGTGAGTTTGAACCATTGTCGATCTTCGAGACGAGAGGGAGGCAACAAAGTCGGTCACAATTGCACGCTGTGAAGGGTTTGAACTTACCGTACAAGATTAGATTTATGGAGACATCTCCGGTAAGGAGAGCTTCTTTGTGGTACTTAAACTAAGTTATTTTGAGAATTATATTGCAATTAGTTCTAGTTGTCTCTACTTAAACAATTTTTCAAATCAAAAGTGATTAAATCTTATTTGTGATGAACATAAAAATAGCTTAGTTAACATATATGTAGCAAGAAAATGAACTTATAATATAAAATTTTGTGGAAAAAGTTTATTAAAAATAAAATAAAAATGTTATATTGTAGTAAAAATAAATTATTTTTTTAATTTACATATATTATACTAAATTATATTATATTTTAGGTTAAAAAAATTATATTATAAGTATTGTTTTATAGTTGGCTTAGGCCCTTATGGCCCTAGGCACAGCACTGCATGTATTCTACATAATACTCACTCTTCTCATCCACACGAACACATCAAAGTTAAGCTGTCTTTATAATACTGTAGATTTTCCTTTCTATTTTTTCTGATAATATTTTTCTTAATAATTAATTTTTCTTTAGATCTTGATAAATCATGATAGTTCTCTTGATAATTACGTTTTGTTTATATAAGTATGTACATATTTATATTATAATAGGTTGAATTAATAAGTAGTTAGGTTAGATAATTAAGTATGTTTTGAATTTTGTTAGGCACGGGCGATATGCATGCGGTGAGGTAGCGCCTAGCGCCTAATCAATTAATCGGAGATTACACGGAGATTAATCGGAGACTAGTTTTTCAATTTATTATTTGTTTTAGTTTTATGAATCAACAACTTAGTGTTACAATATCATAAAATACATTGATGAAAAGTATTAAATGTCATTATAGATAATTTGTTAGTTGTAATTAACATCAAAAATAAAATTCTAAATAATATAGTGTGTATAATTAAAATTTATTTTATTTTAACTAGAAAATTTAATCAATAGTTAATTAAATTTATTTAAAATATAAATTTAATCATATTAGGCAGAAACTAATCGGACTACACGGAAATTATTCGGATTTAGGCGGGGACTAATCCAAAACTTGATATTTCAACCGCCTAAATATTAATCGACTCGGTTAGTCACCGCCTAGCGCATACGCATGAGATTATTCAGTTAGGCGGATGATTTTTCGAACAAGGTAGTTAAGTATGTTAATTGAACTTTTTTTGTGATTTGAAATGGCTACGGTTAAGATTATATAATTTAGTATTTTTAAGTTTCAATTATATATGTATTAGTTAGGAATAGTTATGTTTATGTTAGAGAATCAATGTAGATAATATTTAAGAAAATTTTAAGGTTAGGATAGACAATGTCGAAAATTGGTTAGAAATGTATGGTTAGGTATATATGAGAGAATGTGTGAGCAAAACAATACAAAGCAAGATTTCAGTTTATTAAGGATTATATATGTAGAGATGATAACTTATTGATATACCTCATTCTTATCGGTTCGAATTATTAATTCGCATGTTTTCAAAATGTTTGTTTGCATTTTTCAAGTAAAAACATGTTCAAAGTCGGATTGACCTCGTGGAGCATGGTTTGGGACGAAACAGAGCAATTTCTGGAATTTTAGCAACAGTCTCTTGATCGATCGATCGATCGATCATTGCCCTCAGCTAGATGTGCACTCGAACTTGAGACCGACCTTCCACTCATGGATCGATCGATCAAGTGGTTTAAGGAAGATGCGCCCGACTTTTTGATCGACCAAGATCTGTGGGAGATCGACAAATCAATCATGATCGATCGATCCACGAAGTTGCGAGAAATAACCTAGTTTTTCCTATTTTGCACCCACGAGTTTTTGGACCTATAAAAGGCTCGTATTTATTTTATTTTCAATACACAGACGTTTTTCTGACGGCTTAGAGTTCTTGTAAGCAAGGGAGAAGATTTCCCATATACTTTTAAGAAGATTTCTGAACCCTTTTTATTATTTAATTGCAATTTCAGGTTTTTCATTATTGTTTTTTCTTCATCTTCCTTAATCATGTCTGAGTAGTTTCATTGTCATGTTTAGGGTTTTCTAGGGATTTAGAAATCAATGATTGGGGAATAAATAAGATTGATAGTTAAGGATTCTCCATCTATGCTTTTGCTTAATGCTTAGATTAGCTTGATCACCTAATCTATGATTCCATGTTGTTTACTCTCCAAAAGCTTGTTAAACTCCTGAACTAGTATAGATGAGCAATTGAATTTAACCAACGATAGTTGATTGTTAGGATTGATTGTGAATAGTTGAACCCATTCGTTAAAGCCTAATTGCATCTTGGAACCAAGGACCTCTAGGTTGCTTTATAGAGTAATAGATACCACGATAGTGGATTTATTAGAAATTTATGTTTAAGTCGAGAATGGCACTTGTATTCCTGAATAGTTTCCCTGATTAGATTTCTATCTCCTGATGAATGCTTGATGCTTGATGCTTTTAATATTATTTACAAATCATTAATTTGTTAGTCTTTAATTTAATTCACTTTGGGTATAGCTTGAATTAGAATTGAGTAATCAAAAGAGCAAACTTGGTTCTTCGTGGATTCGATCCCTAAGTAATCCTACTACATTGTTATGCCCTTGCAGTAGATTCATAGGGGAAAAACTTTGTGATATCACTTATTAAAGCTTTATTTAGATATGTAAGAAAAAGAGATGGAATAACATTTAGATTGTCAACAAAATCATATTGATTTGTAAATTAGATTTCATAAATTGGAAGGAAGAGAGTTGCAAAGGCAACTCCCAACCCACAACCAAAGTTGTCATAAAATAGACATTTATATCCACATTCAATCTGATTTGTATCATAAAGACATGAGTTTCATGGGCATGTTAGTTGCTCTAATAGAATGTCGATTAGGCTTATTTGCTGAATTTATAGAATTGAAATCAGTATTATATGTATAAACTTGTATGAGTTTGTCAGTAATTTTCATAATAGACACCTAAATTATATATTAACAATTGGTATATATGTGGAACGTTTGGAAGATATCGATCCTACAAGAGATGTATAAAAACTTATAATTTTATATACTTTAATAGAGTGAATTATTAAACTAGTCTCTTGTGACCATAAATTGACTATAATAGTCTAAAAATATTTTTATTACAATTCTACTTTTATTGCGATTTTAATATCATTTTACCCATGTTCCCTTTGAAATGAAAAAAAAAATCACGAAACTATCATTAATGAGTAATTCCATGTCAGCAGACAGAAAACCTACGAAAAACTTCTGTAACGTTGTAGGTTTTGTTGTCAAGTGTTGTAGGTTTTCATTTTCCATTGTTGTAGGTTTTAGTGGCTTATCTTATGTAGGTTTACAAGTTACATTTTATGGATTAAGTTCTCCCGAGTTTAGTTTCTTTATTGTAGGTTTTACCATCAAATTCTCCTGGTTTTGTATGTTTTTCATTAAATTCTCCTGGTTATGTAAGTTTGTTTTTGGTTTAGTTGTTGGTTAAGGTTTTCGTTTTGTAGGTGTTGTTTTTTTATTTATTGTAAGCTTAAGAATTATTTTTTGTAGGTTTTAATATGGTCTCTTTTGTAGGTTTTTTATCACTCATTGTAGGTTTTGTAGGATTAATTTATCTTATTTCTCGACTTAGTTCGCCTGTTATGTAGGTTTAATGATTCTTCGTTGTAGGCTTTTTTGTTGTTCTTGTTGTAAGTTTATTTATCAGTCAATGTAGGTTTTGTAGGATTGATTTATCTTATTTCTTGACTTAATTAATTCTCATGTTATGTAGGTTTTGTTTTTGTTTGTTGCACGTTTAATGATTCTTCATTGTAGGTTTTTCTGTGGTCCTTGTTGTAGGTTTATTTATCACTCAATGTAGGTTTTTTACGATTGATTTCTCTTATTTCTCGACTTAGTTCTCATGTTATGTAGGTTTGGTTTTTGTTTGATGTAGGTTTTATGATTCTTAGTTGTAGGTTTTTTTTGTGGTTTTTGTTGTAGGTTAATTTTTCATTTCTACCGTCTTCATTGTAGGTTTATTTTTCATTTCTACGATCTTTCTTGTAGGTTTATATGTAGGTTTACTTTTGCACCTTGTAGGTTTTCCTATTTTGTCATTTTCATGTTATCATACGATTTAGTTCTTCTGTATTGTAGGTTTTACATTAGTATATTTTATGTTTTCCATGTCTCTTTCGTAGGTTTTCCGGGTATAAAACCTAGAAGGCTTAAAGACTGTTTACCCCAATATTTAAAACACACAAACTTTTTTCTTCTACATAAAGGATGATGTCAACGACCATTGACACCATTTTTCATCTTGATTCAAGCTATTACCTATTTTTGTAGATTTAGTTCTCATGTTTAGTTGGTTCAATATGCATGTTTTGGATTTGTGTTCTGAATTCTTAATTCAATTATTGAGTTTAGACACCTCAAACTATAAATACCACAAAGTGCCGAAAAGTCACACATTTTTCACTACGGAGGGTGTATTGAAAGTAGAATTTTAGAAGATTTTGATTTTTTTTTTTGAAAATCACCTGTTATTCAACTAGTAATTCCTAAAAATCTTCTCAAATCTTATGTTATTGAACTTGGGATTCATACAAAATCATTCAAAATATTTCAGAATCTCTTGTTATTCAATCAATAATTTGTCAAAATCACATCAAATCTAGTATTATTTAAAAATTAACAATTTTTAAAAAGATTCATATTCTATATGATTTCGGGTGACTTTGATTAGATTTTTAGTTCAAAAAAAAAAATATGAAAAACTTCCATCTTAGAGGTGGGATTTCAAAAGAAAGAAGAAAAAGACATTTATTGCTTACATTGTTTTGTTCTTTACTTCCAGAAAATTACAATCTACGATTTCTCTTCCTCTCCCCCACCACAGCCTTGCTTTGCAGTTCAATTAAAACTGAAAATCATTTGAATGTCATGAGAGTTTAGAATCCCAAGGATTTTTTGATGACTTTTGTTAAGTAACTATTCACGTGAATGAAATTTAGCAAGATAGATATTAAAAGCATAGATGAGAGACTATATATATGTTCATAGGTCATACTGTCATAGGTCATCGATAAATCACACAATAATGTATTGTTAGTTACTATAGATTAGTAAACAAATAGGAAAACCGTAGTTTTGGTTTTTCTTTCTTCAAATACAAATCACACAAAACCTTACCAAAATTGATAAAATCTTCTAAAATCACCAAATCATTTATTTTATAAAATAAAAAATTAAACTAAAATCAACCCAAAATATTCTCAAAACTCACTCAAATCTCTCTAAATATCTCCAAATCTAGATTCTATAAAATGTTCTGAAATTCAACATTCAATACACCCCCTACATGTATTTGAAAAAAATAATTCAGACAAACCTACAATACTTTAAACAAAACCTATAATGAATCAACAAATCTACAAAACTGAAACGCTTTTAAAAAAACGTTTTTTTCAAAAATTTTGAAAAAAAAAAATTTTCGTTTTTTTTTCTGAAAAAATTTATAAATAAAATCGAAAAACACAAAAAAACATATAATTACAATGGCATTCTCGTAATAAACAAATAATAAAAGAATATTTTGGAATTTTCCACACCTTTTGCTTTTTGGAGTGTAAAAAGAAACTATTCTAATAATTAATGGATCATATTGAACTATTTGAGTCATTCTTTCACTTTAATATCTTTTGTGTTATTTTCTTTACATGTATTCTCTTTAGTATAGATAATTTTAAAAATATCTGTTTGTTTTTAAAGTTTGAATCATAATATATGCAGAAAACAAATCTAAGTTCTTTTATATTAGATCTAATAGAATAATTTTATACATTTTCTTAATGAACCACAATAATAAAACTAGCTAGTTCAACTCAAAGAGCTATTGGTGGGATTATACGTTTCCATGCAATCTTCTCGAGCTCTATTATATATCTTATGATAGAATCTAACATTATATTTTAGAGGACTCACCTTGAACATGCAAATCATGTTATTACCGAACTAGTAAAATATGGAGCGAATTTAAATGATGACTATTGGCGAGAGGGACTTGTTACGTCTCAACAATAGAAATAAAGCCTTTAGTTAATAGCAAATGAATTCATTAATTACTGATTCGTGGTATACACAACACAAAAGAATAAGTAGACAATCAAAACAAAATTATACTAGTAGGTTATTCAGAATTGAGTGGAGCAAGCCGATGTTTTAAGATCAAACAAAGCCGGAAGCAAATATTTCCTTCCATTGAGCCCTTTAGCATTATAACTCCCACAGGTCTTAGCATCCACAAGCAATTCTCCAGGAAAACCGGGAAACGAACCTTTTCCAAATAGTCCTGTACAAGCCGATCCAGCCTCAAGTGGTGCGGTTTTGGGTCCTTGGTAATACCCATCTCCGAATGGGTTTGTTGCAGTCCCAGCCATGAGACTAGCCAAGTTAATCACCATTCCATCTAAACCAATGTCATTATTTGGAGCCACAAGTGGTGCGCGTTGAGGTCCATGAACCGGTTTGTGGAAAGGCCAAGCACATTGTCCTGGACACTGAGTTTTTGAGTTCCCAACCCAGATGTAAGCAAATTTTGAATATCTCTTATCCGACCCGAAATCGAACCCATGAGAACCGCATCTGTTCATGCAAAAGCCTTGAACTTCCACATCATCTGAGGTCAAAACAACATTGACTGCATAGTTTAATTGGCCGCCTTTCGCGGCCAAGGCTTTGATGGTTTTCTCTATTAGAGACTTTCCCATTGAATATTTTGTGTCAAGGATCTGTTTTCCGAGATGAAGAGTGAGTCCACGTGACTTGCTCATGTGGTAGTACTTTTCTACTGTCTTCCACCATGAGGCGACTGAGTCAGTGTGAGCCATTGTTGATCTCCTGGAAGACGAGAGAGAGACAACAAAATCAGTGATGATTGTACGCTGTGAAAGTTTGAACTTACCATACCAGATTAGGTTTATGGAGACATCTCCGCTAAGGAAAGCTCCTTTATGGTACTTAAATGTCGTAAAATCTTCTGTTTTGTCCATCGTCCTCGCTTCGAGACACACGAACGCAACAGCAAATAACAAGTATAAGAGCCCGAGATTGTAATAAGACGCCATTTCTTTTATATGTAGAATAGATATATGAAAAAAAACTATTAGAAGTGAGAAGGATTTTGGATGTAATGGTGATATGTGTGATTTGTAAGATAAATAGTTTTGTGTTATGTGTTATTTTATATATAAGGGAAGAAGACGGAAACCATGAAGCCAGGTCAGAAGAGCCCATTTGGATATGACATTAAGAAAACAGCTAAGCGGAAGACAAGAATGAAAAGCATAGGAACAAAATTAAACAATCTGATGCGTATAACTTGGATATTATCTCAATTCTTTTGTAATAATACATGTTTCTCTGTTAACAAAATAAAACAATCTGATGCGTATAATTTGGATATTGTCTCAATTCTTTTGTAATAATACATTTTTCTCTGTTATTTATATTTATCTTTAAGAAAAATAATATTACCACTTGTATCATTGGTATAAATTTTCTTCTTTATGGTTTTTTAATATTATATTTTGGTGTTAAATAAATATTAATACAAGCCGGAGAGAGTGACTTTACGCGGAGTTGACAAAATTTTAGCCGACTAAAAGGCATTTAAATCACAAGTAACAAAACTAATCCACAAGTTTATCATAGAAACTTCTACCATCATATATATGTTTCTTGGATTGTAATTTAATTTGGATTTTAAATGAAATACTACTTATATCAATTACAAGCCAGATATATTGAAACTTGACAAAAGTCATGTTATAGTGAAACTTAATTAGTAAAATTACATCATATATATTACATTTATGACACCATTTTAAGAAGCCATATATAACTAAAGATCTTTTTTTTAAAAAAAAACCATTGTATAATCTGTTTTGTGAATATTATTAATCATTCTAAAATTTTGTAAACATTTGATAACATGCATTAAAAAACCTTATGAAACTATATAAGTATTTTATCAAATATTATACCTTTTTCGTATTTTTGAAACTGGAGTTATAAATTTATATTTTAGAAAACATTTTGCTTTGCCGATGATGTGTGACCCAGTGATAGTGGCCACTTTAACTTTCCCCAGGCACCAAAGTTCGATTCCTTCTCAATGCAAAGAGAAGGAAAAAGAGAGATTTTAGAATATGGGCTTTGGCTATGGATTGAGTCTTGTTTATCCAATTATAAGAGTAAAGTTGACAAAAAAAAACTTTCTGCTATATAATGTATACGTATCATATTTTCAAAACCTATGTTGATATATTTCGCAAACTATAGACAGAGTCGTGCCTTCCATGTAATGAAATGGACATTTGTCCTAGGCCTCAAATATTTTTCTAATTTTTAAGGCCACAATTTTTACAAATCATTCAATTTAATTAGCTAAACTAATTCTAATTTATTTTATTTTAGATTTATAAATATATTATATATTATAAGATGTGAATTTTGTTCCTCCATTGATCAAGAATTTCGATTTTTGAGAAGAAACTCAAGGCCACTATTCTTGAACAACTTGGAGTGGAGCTGGGCTTTCAATATTGAAATAATTTCAGAGATTTGGTTATGAATTAAATTTTATATCCAATTCTTAACAAAAAAAAATATATTATAAAATTATACTTTAAAGTTGATAATATTTTGGAAAGTTTCTTAACATAAAACATATTTCTCATTCAAAAAATAACATATAAAGTATTATACTCTATTTTTTTTATATATAGTTGATGTTTTAGGCATTTCACACATATTAAGAAATCATTAATTGTTTTATTTTCTCTAAACAAAATATAATTTATCACAAATTCTAAAATAGTATAACCAATCAAAATTCAATCGGCAGAGTTAAAAATATCAAAAGTACAATAAATGTTTCATAGAAATCTTAAAACATCAACTAAAGATAACAAATTTTTTTTCTAAAACATTAATTAATAAAGAACAGAGAGAGTATAGAACTTGCCATAGGCCTCCAATGACCTGAGCACGACACTAACTATAGATAATCTGAAGCTGGGAATTAATCGCACAATCGAGGGGTCAATCTGAATTTACAATCATTATTTGTTACCAAAATATCACAATATTCCGGCATGTAAGAAATATAGATATAGAATGTGTATGTCTTTACGAATTTACATATACTTAAATGGGTATTGGTGACTATGTTTATTATTATTATTTTTGTCAACTTAACTCAACATTTCAGTAAAAAACATTCAAAAACGAGATCACGAAGCTGGGACATTGTTCACATAGACTTGGTTCCTAGATAACTCTTTAACGATGCGGGCTAAGAAGTTGGCCTTGTGATTTAGTGCACGTGGAATCCGGGCTAGGGAGAAATGAACAAAATGACTCCTGAGTCTGGAAAAATCGTCAAAATAAGGGAGGAAAGCAGGCCAGGCAGAAGGATCCTCCACCATCTGCACAAGCTCTGCACAGTCCACTAGGAAATCAACCTCTCTGATCTGAAGGGAATACAACATGTCATAGCCCAGAGAAGAGTCTCCAATTCCGCATGCAAAAGAGATAAACTTCATCGTATACCCTAGGCACCCATATTCACTCTTCCCGTCTCGAAGGGAAAGCTGTACCATCCTAAACCTGTAAAAAGATTGGACTCCTTCCACGAATCATCAACCATGCACCGATATCCAGAAAAAATGGGAGCCATCACCAGGTGTCTAGACACCCTGTCATTATTTGAATGATTAAACACGGAAACTCCCCCTTGTTTGAGACATGTATTCTCCTGGGATGAGAACCAAGCATCAGCTTCTAAGAAAGCCACTATAACCAAATCTCACGGATCTGTATCCTTGTTAACAAATGCTTTGTCGTTCCTAGCTTTCCATAGAAACCAAAGCATAGTATCCAAGGGAAGTTACAGAACTCATTACGTCGTGGGAGGCATCAAATAAGATAACCAATGTTCAAAAGTATAGAGGTACAAGGAAATCGGGGACCTGTTGGGATAGTAGAAAGAGCTCAGGCCTGTACAGCCGGTGGACATTCGAACAAAGCATGGTTTATTGTTTCCAGATCAGCACCACATCTATCACAACGTTCAACACACTGAATACCACGTTTTTGCAAATTTGCTTTAACTACAAGTTGACCTGAGACTGCTTGCCAAATAAAGTGTTTAATCTTTTGCGGTGCTTTGACTTTCCAGACTTGTGCTTGAAGATCTTGTATATGGGGACCATATGGATCCGTTGAAAACTGTGCTATATTCCGTTCAGCCTAGTATCCAGATTTAACAGTGTAGAGACCAGACTTGTTAAAATGCCACCCATAACGATCAGAGGACACTGCACATGGAATATGAATACCAAGAATATTAACATCGTTAGGGACGGAAAATTGTCTAATAAGAGCCTCTTTCCAAAGACGTGTTCGTGAATCTATCAAATCTAAAACTCTTAAGTCCGGATAAATCATTGGACCTGACTCTATTGTCGGTCTAGGCACCGTATCAGGAATCCAATGATCAGTCCACACCCTGATAGTGTCACCATTTCCACCTGTTTTATAAGACCTTTCATTACCAAATCACGGGTAGAAATGATGCTTCGCCATCCATAGGAAGGCGAATACGACCGCCTGGTAGTTAGAGGATTAGATTCCACAAAATACAGCCCTCAAAGAATTCTTGCCAGTAAGGACTTAGGTTGATCGAGCAGCCTCCATAGTTGTTTAGCTAATAGTGCAGAGTTAAAATCCTTAATCAACCTGAAACTCAAGCCCCCATTTGTTTTGTTTTTACATAGGACTCCCATTTGACCCAATAGATACCTCGTGAAGAACCGGAGTTATGCCACCAGAAATTCACTATAGCCACTAAGATCTTTGAAGTAAGCATCTTAGAGAGTCTATAACATGACATTACATAGGAAGGAATGGCCGTGAGAACATATTTTATTAAAACTTCTTTGCCACCTTTTGAAAGGAATTTTGCGGACCATAAATTGATTCTCGCTTCTATCTTCTCTTCAACAAACGCAAAGACCTTTGTCTTCACACCTTCTAAACCTTCCGGTAATCCCAAGTAAGAACCCATACCCCCCCCCCAAAGTATGGATATCGAGAAGGCTTTGAATCTCATGTCATCGGATCTGATCAACATTCTTCCCGAATTGAATTGATGATTTCTTATAATTAATCTTTTGATCTGAATTGCTCATATTCAGTAAGTACTTTTAGAATGGTAGAGGCTTCTTCTAAATTTGCTTTGCAAAAGAAGAGACTGTCATTGACAAATAAAAGGTGAGACACTGTCGGACTTGAGCGGGCCACTGAGATGACAATAATCTATTTTTGTGATTCCATCATTTTTAATCTCGCAATCAATGCCTCCGTACAAAGAATGAACAAATATGGCGGTAGGGGATCGCCTTGTCTTAATCCTCTGTGGGGTTTTATACATCCTTTTGGAACCCCATTAATCAAAATCGAATGACTGACTGAGGTAACCCAATGCATGACCCCTTTGATGCAACGATCATGGAAAATTAGTTTTAGTAGTAACTTGTTCAAAAAACCCCATTCAATCCTGTCATAGGCCTTGCACATATCAGTTTTTATAGCCATATTAGATCCCTAAGTCTTCTTGTTGGTATGCAAAGCGTGAAACATCTCTTGGGATATCAAGATGTTGTCCAAAATTAGACGTCCAAAGACAAACACAGATTGAGTATTTAATATCATATATGGTAAAAATCTCTTCAAGCGCAAGCATACCACCATTGAAATTATCTAATAAACGACATTGTAGAGACTTATCAGTCTAAACTCTATCATCTTGGTAGGTCGTGTGGTTTTGGGGATCAAACAAATATTCGTAAGATTAAGATCTTTGTCGAACAGCCCTGTTTTCATGAACTCATTAACAAACTTCACCAAATCCTCCTTGATGAGAGCCCATGAATTTTGGAAAAAAAAGAGACGTCATGCTATCCGGCCCTGGTGCTTTGTCTGGATTCATCATGAAAACTGTCTTCCTCACCTCCTCCGTGGTAATTGTGGCTAAAATTAAATTATTTGTGTCCTCCGAGACAACTAGAAAAATCCCTTCTAACACTAGTTCAAAGTCCCGTCGGACGAAAAAAGGGATCTAAAATATTGAATCACAACATTCTCGATGTCGTCCTCTTTGATCAATCCACCTATCCTGCTCATTTAAAATGCCAACAATCTAATTCTTTGCTCGTCGTTGTTTTGTTTGTTGAAAAAACTTCGTGTTTTTATCATCATCCTGCAGCCATTTATTTCGGCTCTTCTGCTTCCAATAAGATTCTTCTTCATTATATGCTAAACAAAGGTCATAAGAAACCTGCTGAATCTCTGACGTAGGACAGGAGTCTAGGTCTTTCGTTTCCTCAAGTTTATTTTTAAAAATTTCTATCTTCATTTTCCCGGGTAAAACTTGTCGTTTTTGCCATTTGTTTAATTCTCTTCTACAGTTGGATATTTTAAATGAAATTTTATCTCATCTTAAATTTGTATATCTTGTCCAACCCGTCTTAATAGCTTGCTCTAATCCTGATTTCCCAATCCATCTTTTATCAAAATTGAAACCCGATCTTCGAGTTTGCTTATTCTCCTTAAATTCTACTAAAAGTGGACGGTGATCAGAAGCGATCATTTGTGGATACTCGGTTTTTTAGTATGGAAAAATTGAGTGCCAATCTTCATTCCCAAAAGCTTTGTCTAGTTTACATCGTAGAATTTTATTTTGTTGTAGTCCTCTCCATGACCATGTATCACCAATGCATGAGAATTCAATGAAACCACAATTTTGTAACATAGGATTGGAAGGAATGAAAGAGCTTAAGCTTCTTTGTCATCCTCCTTTTTTCTCATGATGTCTAGAAATCTCATTAAAATCTCCTACTATTAACCATGGTGACAAACGTTGGGTTCCAAAACGAAACAACCTTTCCCAAACTCTCTCACGCAAATAGAAAACCGGCTCACCATAGACAAAAGAGATAAAAGTCTTTTTTCCTGTAAGATCTAAAGAAATATCGATGATATTCTTGTCTTTATAATTGAGAGTGATATCGAAGTAATCTTGATATAATAAGGCTAAACCGCCACTTGCTCCTATCGGAGCCACCGTAATTAGATTGTCCATCTTAAACTCAGCAAGTAAATTCTCCAAATATGAATCGTCTTTTTTTGTTTCCATCAAAAAGAGAAAATCAAACTTGTATTTCTTATAAATATCCTTTAAAAACTTAAAGTATATGGGTTTCCAATACCCTAACAATTCCACGAAATTACTTTAATCATAAAAAATATTGGAAAAAAATCTAAGTGGACGATGCCGAGAGGCGAGAAGTAGCATCATATTCCTTGTTCTTAGTGCCTCTTCCAACCTTCTTTGCCTTGTCATTCTTCTTTTGTGTAGTTTCTACAGCCTGAATGATATGCTTCTTCTTGGAGTTAACTCCTCTTATTCCTAGTGTAGTCTTTGTTTCCTTCTTTGTTGTATCCAAAGAAGAGGCCGGTTTGATCGTCACGTCCACTTGCTTCTGTGGCGGTAGAGGAGGTTTAGAAACCTGAGTCCTTAGGCCAAGAGAGTCCAACATCTCCTCATTCTCCTCTGCAATAATGGTTCCATATTCCTGTAACTTTTTCAAGTCTTCAATACTCATTCTCGGATGAGGCTTATTACTCTCAGGAACAGAACTTTCAGATAGCAAATCACATTGCATTGGATCATAATCAATTCCTTGAGACCCTTCTTTAAATTATCCCTGCTGAGTTTCAGCTCTATTATCTTCAGTGACTATCTCCGCCTGCTTGGAAGATACAACCCCACGTGTCAAATCTGCATCATGTGAGCGCTTAGATTTTTTAGAAGAAGACTGAGCTGCAGACAACTCCTCCTCCACACCTGTTTGCCCTTGATGAGTAGGAAAATTCCCCACATCCTCAGTAGCATCACGCCTGGATTTTTTAGTTGCTGAAACCGATCTATTATCATCTTTCACTTCAGCTTTCTTCCCTTTGTCACCTGAGTCTTGTGGCATATATTTGACCTCACGCTTTAAATCATTAAGATTAGAGTCATATTGGTTAAAGTACCTTTGACGAGAACTTCTGTCCACTCGTGCCCTTTATAATCTCTTCTTGTATTATTTACTAAGGCCCCGTTGAAACTTTGATTCCAATCCGATGATCTCTCATGTCGCTCCATTATGTCAGATTCTAACTCCATATTTTCATGAATAGCCAAACGCTTGCATCTACTCACATTGTGATTAATATAATTGTAGTAGCTGCAAATTCCTTGAAGTCGATCTTACTTGATGCAGATTAACATTTCTTCACCATCTTTGAACTCAACTACAGTCTTCAAGACTAGAGCCTTCGATACATTCACCTCGACTAGAATCTTCAATCCCTCCACATATATCTCTAAGAAGTTTCCCAACTGATCACCTATTGCTTGATACACCATTTCTGCAGCAAACTCGGTTGGAATATTAGAAACAATCGCCCAAAACACCAAAGTGGAAGGATAATCTTACGGAGCTTTAGGAATCCACCTATCGAGGGTCACCATCCAACCATCAAAGTGGGTTTGACCAAGTCAAAGGATTTCTTCCATATCCTTTTCATCCTTGAAGGAAAATTGAAAGGGACCAAACCCCAAATCTGTGCTTGAGACACGATCTTCCAATTTCCAAATCCTTGGAAATCGTTGGATGAGAACTCCAACTTCTTGTTTTGCTGGATTGAGACAGCGTCCAAACAAAACTTTGGAACATCTTGTTAGGAGTGCACTATTATCAAAACGTGGGATTTCTATCCTAGGGATCACAACAGAGGAAGTTCATGGCATTGGCTTCTTCTTGATATTAAGTTGGGCCATCAATTTTCTGTTAAAGAAGAAAGAAATCAAATTGAATGTATTGTATGACGATGGAGAAATTGAAAGCACAAACAACATTTTAAATATAGGAGGAGGTGAACATCAACTGTGGTCAACACAACGTTGACTACATAGCTTTGGCAGCGAAACGCAGTTAGAGCTTTGATGTTTCTCTCTGTAAGAGATTTTTCCATTGAGTATTCTTTGTTGAGGATCTGTATTCCGAGGAAGAGAATGAGCCCAGGTGTCTTAATCTTCTTGTTGACATGGTAATATTACTCCACCGTCTTCCACCAGGTAGCAACTGAGGGACTTTGGCCCACGGTTGATCTCCGGGAAGACAAGAGAGAAGCAACAAAGTGAATGATGATTGCACGTTGCGAAGGTTTGAACTTGCCATACCATATCAGCTTGATGGAAATGTCTTCATTAAGGAGAGCTCCTTTGTTGTACTGAAACGAAGTAAAATCTTGAGTTGTATATGTCCTCGCATCCAAACCCACGAAAGCAACATCAAACAATAAGAAGTAACTAGTTACAAAGTTCATCATTTCTGTAAAGAGACGAAGAGATCTTTGAGAAATGAAAAATAAGAGCCAAGAGGTAGAAAGTGGTGTGTATGAGTTGTGAATTGTGAGTTAATGAATTGGTGTTGATGAAAAGTGTATATAGAGATAATTATGTAGAATGCCAGTTTTGTATTTCTAATTACCTAAAATGTCATTTTTTGAACTTTACACGAATTGCATTTTTTTGAGAAATGGGACATTTCGTGTAAGGACATAATATAACGTATTGTGTAATCATGCGATAGAGAATAGAGTTAATTAATATAATTATTGCAAATATCGCACGAGAAAACATATATATATATATATATATATATGGACTTTTATAAGAAAGGTTTGGACTATTTTATTGGATGGTGTAGTTTACGAATAGACTCTCACTTTCGAATATTCAGATGGGTAGAAAGCATATAGTCATATCTTTGTAGAAATTATTAGAAAAAATGTTTTAATTTCGCATGAAAATCGAAGGGTTGTTCTCTATTACTTAACCACAAGCTCCTTGCTAGCATAAGTAAATATTGGAAACAACTAAATATTTTTATCAAACAATTAAATCTACGAGTTTTATCCATAATTTATATTTTGAAAAACATTTATTGTTTTAACACAAACAATTAAGAATATAAAAGAAAAAAATAAATGAGGACAAACCAAATAATATTACGTCAAATATTCATTGGAAATAATATCTTTTTGAAACAATTTTCTTTCCATAACGTATATTTTTTATGAAACAGAGATTATATATTATAAGCTAATTTTTGTGGGTGGTATCTAAGTTTAGATACAGCCGGAGAAAATACAGAATCTTATATATTAAAGTGGGAGACACTTTCATTTACACTATATTTAAAATTTTAGGATAAAATTTAACATATGATTCATAACAACCCTTAAAAATAGGTTCAGGTAGATTTTGTTACAGATTTTTAAAAATTCAAATTTAATTAAAAGTTAATAGATAAATCTAAAAAAAAAACTAAATCTTAATAAAAACATATCGGTTACAAATTTGGTTAATTCTATTCTGGTTCGGGTTTAGATTTGATTTTTCGGGTACATAGATTTAAGATACATTCTGGTACTTTATCGAGTTTGGTTCACATACTTTGGTATTTTTGTTATTTTGGTTTAAGAAATATTCAAATTTTTTTTATTTTCTGTATAGATTTTGGTACGGTATAAATCGAGTTCAGTTTCGGGTATTTTTACATAAAAAACTAAAAATGTAAAAAAAATTTAATAGAAAAACTAAAATTTATTCTTGATTTGGTTTTGGTTCGGGTTTGGTTTTTCAAATACATAGATTTAGGAATCATATAGGATTTTTGTCATGTTTTTTTCGTGTTCGGTTCCTCTAATTTGTGTTGATTTCGATTTGGTTTTGGACCTTTAAAACAATATCTAGAAAACTATATTCAAAATATTAACACGGGTCTAAGAACTAAATAAATACGGGCTAAAAAAATAATCAAATCTCACGCTATAGCGTGGGTATAATCCTAGTTTATGTGGTAAAGGGGGCTAAAAGCCACTGCAAAAATGGACCATTTTTTATTAATAATATATAACTTAAATTTTATTATATCAAAATATGTTATTATGAAAATTAAATTTCTATTAGAAACTAGAAAAAATAAATATTTAATTATTTGAAAAATTTTATTTTGTCAAGTGATAATATTGACGTTTATATATTTTCATCTAAATTCAATTCCAGATAAACACGTTTAACCAGAACAATAGGATTTAGAGTTAAATTATTAATTGGATCTTGTCTATCTAATACAATCATTTGATGCCGAGTTGCTTTCAGTCTAGTGGTTAGGATGATCCAGCTTATGACTTAGCACCATGGTTCGATTCCTACCTGCTGCATTATAGTAGCTTAAAAAAGGAATTTGGGGTTGGGATTTAGGCTATGGATCGGGCCTTGTCGATCCAATTGTTGACAAAATAAAATACAATCATTTGATTCAATACATTAATTTTTTGAGAAAATTGTTTTGGATGCCCTTTTTTCCGCCAAAATTATATGAAATGCCCCCTCCTATGTTTTCTTGTGCGAAATGCTTTATCCTCCATCTAAAAAGACAAAAATATCAATGACTGTAATCTTTCCACATTTATCCTTCACTAGATAAATAAAGCACGTGGGTGTTTTGTAGTGATGTTCGATGACGTGGGCGTTTGCTACTGGATCTCCATGACGTCGATGTGTACTTGTTATAAATACCTCTTATGGTTAAGTATTTTAGAAAATAGACATAGACATAGCCGAAATATAAAAAGTGGATTATTATGGCATTATTATTCAACTACACATGTAAAAATTGTGTCATTGGGTTAACTATTATACAATTCGACATGGACAAGTATACATAGACATATGATGCTAGTTGATTAGACATAGACGATTGTGTAGACTATCTGATGTTAATATACTGACATTCGTATCTTAGTTACAAATTAGGTCATTGAGTTAACTATTATTTAACTAGACACGGACAAATACTCTGATAACTAGAGATGGACATAAGTTTAACTGCATTATCTTTTTTTTGACTAGATATAAACATTGTGTTAATTGGTATTCAATTGGTATTCAACTAGACATGGACAAAATACATCCACAAAAATAGACATGGACACTATCTCACTGTCCTTCAAATTCTTAAGACCTTCTGATGTTAATGAGAAAATACGGACATACACAAAAAGACCTTATGATGCTAATATAAAATTAAGGACATAGACAAATTTTTAAGACCTTCTGATGTTAATGAGAAAATAAGGACATTGACAAATACTTACAACCTTATGATGCTAATATAAAATTAAGGACATGAACAAATTCTTAAAACCTTCTAATGTTAATGAGAAAATAAGGACATGTACATGGATAAATACTTAAGACGTTCTGATGTAAATATAAAAATAAGGACATGGATAAATTCTTAAGACTTTCTGATGTTGCTATTCTGATATTCTTATGTTAGTATATCTTAAATAGACATGGGCATAGGATTAATTGGTATTCAAATAGATATGGACAAATATTGCTACAAAAATAGACATAGACATTGTCTTTAGTTTTTTCATCTAGATATTGACAAAAACTTAATCTCTTTTGATGTTACAGTATCTCATTAGCTGCTAATCAAATAGACAGAGACATAAGATGTAGTAGAAGTTTATACAATGACATTCTTCTGTTAGTTACAAACTCTAAAATAAAGACATGGACATAGGTATAATTGTTATTTACCTATATACATGGATGATATTTTGACACAGCTAAAATAACAAGATAAAGACATGGACTAACGCGTAGACAACTTGATAACAGTATTATGACATTCTTATGTTAATTACAAATTATAAAATAAAAACACGAACAAGTTTTTTTGCAAATTATAAAAAGTGTTATCCAATTAGACATGGACATATGTATAAGTGTTATTCGTCGTATACATCAATGAGATACTAGCATTCTTATGTTTAATTAGATATAGACATTCAGTTAATTATTAGTTAACAGACATGGACAAATACTGCTATAAAAATAGACGTGGACAAATACTGCTACAAAAATAGACGTGGACAAATACTGCTACAAAAATAGACATGAACATTATCTTTAGTTTATTCATCTAGACATTAACAAACACTTAAGCTCTTCTGATGTTGCGGTGACATATGATGTAGTTGATTAGACAAGGACTGTTCTGTAGACAATATGATGTTAATGACATTTTATTGTCAATTACAAACTCTTGAACCTAAATTTATCATCAGTCGTCCTTGTCTTTAGATCAAAAATCAAACCTCCATAGGACATAACCTCTTTCAAACAACACCCCTAAATCTCTTTTTCAATTTTCCCCAATCTCGAAATAGTTTATGTAAATGCTTTCGGTGAAAATTTCCAAAAGCGAAATCGATTAAAAACCCTATCAAAGCGGCAGAAAAAGGCTTTAGAAAAAGGGTATTTTACACAATTACTTTTCCAAACAGGATATTTTACATGATATTCTTTTTAAAAAAAAATTTCTTATAATGTTAAATATTTCTAGATACATTTTTGGTTAGTTTGAAGTTAATATATTTATATGGCTCATAAGAACTTTCCACTCTATCAAAATCTTCGGTTAAGAAAAAATATAATATATTTTAAAGAGTATTGAAGAATTTGAAATAATATTACCAAATACAAGAGAAAAGGAAAAAAAGGTGAGAGAGAAAAGAACAGTAAGAAAATAAAAGCTATGAATAGATTTTTAGTTTTTGGTTATTGTTTTCAATTATTGGGTTTTAGATTTTTTTTTTTCAGAATCTGAAAGATTGGTTTTTTGTTTTTTTGGAAGAGTATATAAGAAAAATAAAACCATCAATGATAGCATCTAACACGAAAACAATTTTGAACTTTAGAAAAACTATTTTATCAAAATCATGTTTAGTTGAAAAACCTTTTTTTCAACTTAAGATATTCCATAAGTGAGAGGAAAGGTTTTTTTCGAAGTTATACATAGTTCGAAGCACAAGTTGATCATTTAAATATTATGAACAAGAAAATCAGTTATATAATTCACGGATCTAAAGATTACATCAAGAAAAATATATCTAAATTTTTTTTAAAAAACTCTCATTTAAAAAACAAAAATTCAAAAACTGCATCAAAATCATTCTCCATTCAATGCTAAAGAGTTTGATCAAATTAAGAATGTATTGTAAGATTCAACGCAAATGCTTCTCTTTTGTTTGGTTAAGGACTGAAATAAGATTAGATATTACATGTTCTTATGGAAAATATTTTGTTTCATTTTATATTAAAATTAACACATAAACTATATGATTATGCTAAAACATATAAGTATTAATATTAAATTCAAATTTCTACAAATATAGATTTCGACAAAATTGGTACATGCACTATGTATCTGAAGAACTAAATTCAAAAAAATGTTTTCGGAAATATAAAATAAAAACAGTATTTTAATGACAACCTAAAAGAAAAAGATATTTGAAAGATATATATTCTTGAAGTTAATTTTCTCACAACCTCTAGAACAAAAATCATTCAGAAAAAATTTTAAATAATTCAGAAGATGTTTAAATAATAGATCAAATGATTCTCTCTTAACACTGTATAAAAATGACTTACCAAAAGTCAGTTTGACCATATTTTTTATTACCAGTTTTGTAAAAAAAGTGTTTGCTTTTTAGATAGAACAATTAACCACTTAGCCAAATTTTATTGTGTGGTTGAAAAAATTACTTTGACAAACTTTATTTCACCATTTTACATATCCAAAAGATTTCATAAATTTTACGATAAATATATAAATTACCATATATGTATATAAATGATAATTTGACACTTTTGTATAAATAGACACCTTTTGTCTTTCACATATGTATCACTCATACACATAAAGATCATATAGATCCATCAAAATAATGAGTCGCTTCTCTTGTTTTCTGTTTATTATTGTATTATTGATAAGTTTGAGTACTGCGAAGATGAAAAATTCTGTACATTTTCAAAATTCTCTTTTTCATTCGAAGAAACCTGTACGAATTCATTGCCAATCAGATATGGATGACTTAGGCATCCACTTATTGAGGCTAGGAGAAACATACAATATTACTTTCAATGATCGTGTTTTCAAGAAAACTAAGGTTGATTGTAATTTAGAGACGATAGATTGTTTTGCAACGTTTAGAGCATATACAGGTGGTGGTCTTATAATTCATCATGGTAAGCAAAACTTTTGGTTTATTAGAGATAATGGAATTTATTTTACACATGGTCAAGTACTTCCTAGATTAGAACATGTATGGAACTGCACAAGAGATTTAGCACTTGCACCATCTTCGTTTTAGCTATTCATGTGTAATGCATACCATTTAAATAAAATATGGCAATATCAATATTATCTTTTTCTTGTCAAACACATTTTTCAAGATTTGATTGACAAAATCCGATCCAAAGTTAAATTTCTCTTTAAACCCTAACAATATCACGTGCGACAAACACGACTCCTTTGAATCAAACACTTATATTAGATTAACATTTTGGTAATATAACAGGAAAAGCATATCATAAATCACTTACAAAATTCCACTAATACACACTCACAAAAAAATACATATCACTATAATTTAAATAGATAAAAGTTTACCAAAAAATATCACTGTAATCGATCCATCTTTAGTCAAGCTCTTCATGTCTTACATCACATGTTTTGATAATATGTAAATCAATCTCCTAAAAACCTTACTGTATTAAACCAAAAAACTGTCTGGCTAACTAGGTTTAAATGTTAAACTAAGATTGAAATATTTTATTATGTTAATAATTAAAAACATAATCTTTATATGCTTTGGTAAATTTTGATAGTAAAATCTCAGTTTCTCTCATGCACTTAAATTGAGAACCTCATCTCCTTTCATCTTCTTGACGCTGGCAGCGACCTAGCTTGCCGGTGTTGAGTTCTCCGCCTCAGCTCAGTCAATTCTCGTGCTCTGATTTTCTTCGTTTTCAGTTATACTTTATTTCGGGTCTGTTGTACCCAAGATATCACTTGCCTTCTTCGCGATTCAGAAGATCGGTGGTTTCGCCTGAGATTTGTTTCTTCCGGTGTTATCACTATGTACCTCATCGCTCCATCCCTATCACCATCGTGCCTCACGGCAGGTTCTCTCTCTGGCAGATTGATCCATTCCGTCGGTAAATCTATCATGGTCTTCTGATTCTTCATCGCTCCTAGCTACGAAGGTCTGAACAATCCTCCTCTTCTGGTTGCTTCGACAATGGCTAAGTGGCTTCAGATCCGTTACTCCACTGGCGATGCCCAAACTGGGTGGATACATGGTGTATCCTCCAGCCTCCAGCAAGTTTCCAGTGAGTTCATCATAGGAGGTGGCGGCAGGATATAAGACTCTTCGATTCGATTAGGGTTTGGCCTGGCTCCTCAACACTCTCACACTACTATGTGCTTATAAGGACAAAGCCATATTAGTGGGTTATAGATTTGGTATCATTGGATCGACTAAATGGATCATAACTCACCCTTTGCTTCCTCCATTAAATTGGAGTTGCCTTAAAAGAACTCTAACTCTTTTGGCAATATAAGTCTTTATGAATCTGCTTGCTTTATCTCCAGATTGAAACTCCTCTTCGGTATTTGCAAAGCTATAGAAGATTATCATTGGATGGATTTGGTTAGAGGACAGCCATACCTCCACGATCTCTTCCTCAGCTTTTCTATCCGGATTGCTATCTTTAATTATGCTCTTTCATCTTGTATTACAATTCTCCAGCACTTTGTTTGCTTTGCTTCATCTGGTTTGTAATGTCTCTTGACTAATAGAATGAAGTATTTTAGACAAAAAAAAAATCTTTGTATGCTTTGATTTTGTAATAAAAGATGTTTCAAAGACAAACAAAACGAAGAAGATTCTTAAAAGATGAATTTTTATATATAATTTTCTCATAATTTTTATAGCAAAAATCATTTGAAAATATTAAAAATAGTCATTAAGAAGATATTTACAATATATATCAAAAAATTTCTTTCTTAATTAGCACCATATAAAAATGACTTACCAAAATTCAATTGACCACAATTTAGGGTGAATTTGGTGGAAATCTATATGTCGTACAAAAATTTTTAAAAATAGCTAAATTCTTTTTATAGAAAACCATTATCATTTTGCTACGGATCTTTTCTTCTTTTTGTCAAACATCTGATTTCATTAGCTTAAACAAACAGAGTTACATCAACATTATAGAAAATTATACAATGCAAAAGCCAAATAGTGATAATTGATAGATAAAGTGCTTCTAGGTGGAGAAACTCAAACACATTAGAAGTCTTGGAGAAGGGCTGGAAATGAGTTCTTGTTTCTGAAAAGAGTATTCAATCATTCCTATTTTTGTCGCCATTAAAGGCAGTTGAACAAGCCAAGTAGTTGACCAATATCAAAGATCACATCAACTTTGAAGAAGCTTCTCTGCAACAAAGAAGGTTTGTAGAGCCATTCTCTCTGTACAGGAGGATAACATTAGATCTAGAAAATTTCAAAGAGAATCTAACTTTAAACTTGAGCTTTCCACTATGGATTTCCTAATCTTAAAGTCTTTAGAACTCATAGAAGTGGCTTTGTCCTCTAAAGTCCTATTCCAAAAGAGCAATAAAGTCAAAGAATTAAAGAACCACTTTAATGCATGGAAAACCCACCAAACCAGCCTAATAATATGCCCAAAATGAATTGGATCTTTGTTGGAACCAAGGGCATAAACCCTAGGTTGAGAGAAAGAGCTTCCTGAATGGTTGAGAAAGACGCATGAGCTCAATCGCAATTTAGAGGAAATGTCACCGTCTTCAAGAGACAGCCGAAGACTAGCTCCAATTTGCAGTGTAAACCCGGCTCGGAAGCCACACAATGATAATGCAAAGACAAACAAAAAATAGAGAGGAAGGGACATAAATAGGGAGGACAGGCACGGATCCACAGAGAAAGGTGAAGGTGAAGATGTTGAAGGTATCTTTGTCCTCGAAAAACAGAGCTTGGAACCTTTTTTTTTCATCGGCCATGTTTTATGATGGGTGAGGGAAACAGAGCAAAAATATCACGAAAAGAAGACACAAACACAGATAAAAAGAAAATAAATATGAGTTAACAACGAGCGTTAGACGCCGACAAGATCCGGTGATTCTGGTGTAACCAGTGTCAAAGGGATATGGCACTACTTTTGTCTCGATACTTGGGTCTGAGAGCTTTTTGGTTTCCTTGACGCAATATATTTTATTCATCTTGCTATAGTTATATTTTTAATAATCACACAAAAAATCAAATATGGTTTTCAACCAAAAGATGTAAAAAAGAGTAGAAATTCTATATTAAGTAGAACATATTAGTTCTATTGTTTTGTCAACAAATAATCATTAAATCAACAAAGTCTGATTCATACTTTAAGTTTTCCAATTTGAGCAAGGTGGGATTCATATTCATCATCTAATACCTAGCTAAATAAGGGGCAAGTCAACTAAGCCACATATCAATGTTCTATTTAATAATATATTTGTTTTTAAGCAATATTTGGTCATTTAAAAAACTTTAAAGAAATTTTAGATTTGGATTACTTTTTTATTGGAAAACTAGCCTAAATAAAATAGAAGAGAAGAGAATAAATTAGAAAGATATTACATGGTTGGATTCTTAATTTAGTATTCAATTGTGGCTATTGTTGCCAATTTCCATATTTTTATTACCAATTTTGTAAAATAAAATTCCTTTTAGATTAGAAAATTAATGAGATAGTCAAATTTTAATTTATAAGTTGTTGGAAAAAAATGTTTGACCAACCCTACATTATTCTTCAATTTAATACATCAGTTTGACCAAAAGATTTCTTAGATTTGACACTTTTGTATAAATAGCCAAATTTTATCTTTCAAGACATATAGCCACTCATAAACATATAGATCACTTAGATCGATTAAAATAATGTATCGTTTCTCTTATTTTTTGTTTGTTATTGTATTATTAATAAGTTTGAGTAGTGCGAAAATGAAAAATTCTGTAATTTTTACAAATTCTCTTTTTCCTTCGAAGACTACTCTAAAGATTCATTGCTATTCAGATGAAGATGACTTAGGCATCTATTTTCTGAGACCAGCAGAAACATACAATATTACTTTCAATGATAGTTTTTTTGTTAAAACTCATATTAATTGTGAACTAGAGCAAAAAAATTGTTATGCAAAGTTCAGAGCATATACAAGTGGTGGTCTCATAATTCAGCATGGTAAGAAGAATTTTTGGTATGCTAGAGATGATGGGATTTATTTTACACATGGTAAAGAAATTCCCAAATTAGAACAAAGCTGGAGGTGCATATAATATGTAAATTTCGGACCATTTCTGTTTTAAATAAAATCTTGCAATATCAATATTATATTTTTTTTGGTCAAACAACACTTATATTTGTTTTTTCAACAGTTTAATCAACAAAATCTGATCTATAGTCAAATCTCATTTCCTCAAACTCTAACAATATTACGTAAGGCAAACACGACTCCCTAAAATTAAATAACGTTTTGGTAATATAACACAAAAAGCAAATCATACATCACTTATCAAAAAATCCACTAATACACAAAAAGATACATATATAATTTCAATAAATAGAAGTTTTCCGAAAATAAGATTTGGACCTTCAAACTCTTTGTAATGTACTCGAAATTCTTAAAAATCTTTGTGATGTACTCGCAATTCTTCAAACTCTTTGTGATGTACTCACAAACTATAGATCATGAGATCCTCGCAAATAAGATATGGATCATGATCTCAGAATCTCATGATCATGAGATCCTCGCTAAAGTTTTCTGAAAATAAGATTTGGACCTTCGCAACTCTTCGTGATGTACTCGCAATTCTTCATGAGATCATCTTTGTGATGTACTCGCAATTCTTTGAACTCTTTGTGATGTACTCGCAAACTATAGATCATCTGAAATATGAAACAAAAGATGTCATTAAATAAAAGCTTAGTATAAAAATGGTTTAGAGAAAAATCTAAAAAAAGGAAAAAAAACAAAAAAAAAGAACAAATAATGGAAGGAGAATATATCTCACGTCCATTGTAAATGACTCAGACTAAATCTTGAAATGTTCTTTATAAAATTATAATATTAGCTATCTTTTGTAAAACTGCTAAATGAAGTTGTATTTAACTTGTATTGTTTTTTTTTTTTTTTTGATAAAATTTAACTTGTATTGTTGAATGAAATAGAATAATATATTGTTGTAACATCTAATTATGCATGAACCGACGACCAGTTCAATTTAGAGACTGGTCTTCTGAAGCTGGCATTTTATCGCAAACTAGGGGTCAATCTGAATTTATAATCATTATTTGTTACCAAAATATCAAAATATTCCGGCATGTAAGCAATATAGATATCGAATATATGTGTATGTCTGTACGAATTTACATGTACTTAAATGGGTATCGGTGACTATATTTATTCAAAACAGTTTAAAAAAATTTGAGCAATTAAGAAATTGCCGTTAGAAAAAAATAGGTTAGAGATAGTGTTGAAAAAAACGAGTTGTAACAGAAGTCGATTGAATACAAAAGTGGATTGGTGATATTGCAGTAATTGAATAGTGATACTAGATAAATTAGTAAGCATAAATAAATATTTAAAAAAACCGTGCATGCAATTATATATAATTTCACATTCTTAATATGCATGAGATATATATTAGTTACCATTATTGTTTATAAATCATATTAGCATAATACTAAAACTATCTTTCTAACTGTGTAACAATTTGTATTATGTATTTATGATCAGTCGATTATCTGCAATTTGATTACTAATTATTTGCATATATGTTTTGTTAGTTGTGCTTCAGATTCTTATATCTCAATGATATTATCTATATTATTTGTGCATACATGTTCAGTCATTTCATATTTAAAATCGTTACATATGCTATATATATATATATTCTTTCATGTAAACCACAAAAAATTGTTACTTTATTTATAGTGTTTCATGCAAATTTTTCTATTAGATTATAAGGCCTAGCCGAACTCGAAATAAAATATAGAAAGCCAAACATTAAGATAGATAGAAGTAGAACTCTTAGATAGAAGTTGGAAACACCTTTTTAATAACTAAGTATTATCAAAAAAAAAAAAAAAAAAACTAAGAATTATGAGAGTTGTTTACCTAATTTTTTTAGTAGAAGGTAAAGATATGTTTAACCATCATAAAGGTGGAGTTTGATCTAAAAACTTAATAGCAAATAATCCAATTACTAATTCGTGTTACAAAAAAATAAGAAGACCAGAAAAGAAATATTATAAACAAAGGAATATCGTGCCTAGTAATGTATACTAATAAAGTAATAATTAAGTTAATCATCAAAGCATCGAGCAAGCAGATGTTTTGGGGTCAAACAAAGCCGGAAGCAAATATTTTCTTCCATTGAGTCCCTTAACGTTATAACTTCCACCAGTCTTTGAATCCACAAGCAACTCTCCAGCATAACCAGGAAACGAACCTTTTCCAAATAGTCCAGTACAAGCCGATCCAGCCTCAAGTGGTGCGGTTTTAGGTCCTTGGTAATACCCATCTCCAAACGGATTCGTTGCAGTTCCAGCCATGAGAGTCGCCAAGTTAATCACCATTCCATCTAAACCAACGTCATTGTTTGGAGCCACAAGTGGTTGGCTTTGCGGTCCGTAAACTGGCTTGTGGAAAGGCCACGCACATTGTCCTGGACATTGAGTTTCTGAGTTCCCAACCCAAATATAAGCAAATCTTAATCTTTTATTACTCAAACCGGAACCAAACCCATGAGACCCACATTTGTTCATGCAAAAGCCTTGGACTGTAACATCAGCTGCGGTCAATACAACATTGACTGCATAGCTTTGGCCGCTTTTCGCGGCCAAAGCTTTGATGTTTCTCTCTGTAAGAGATTTTCCCATTGAGTATGCTTCGTCGAGGATCTGTTTTCCGAGGGAGAGAGTGAGTCCACGACTCTTCATCATCTTGTTGACATGGTAATATTTCTCCACCGTCTTCCACCACGTGGCGACTGAGGGACTTTGTCCCACAGTTGATCTTCGGGAAGATGAGAGAGAAGCAACGAAGTCAGTGACGATTGCACGTTGCAAATGTTTGAACTTACCATACCATATCAGATTAATGGAGACGTCTCCGTTAAGGAGAGCTCCTTTGTGATACTGAAACGAAGTAAGATCTGGAGTTGTGTCAGTCCTCGCATCCAAACACACGAAAGCAAAAGCGAACAATAAGAAGTAAGCCGTCACAAAGTTCATCATCTTTGGAATGTATAAGCAACAAAAACAATCAAAGAGACCAATAAAGCTTTGAGAAATGAAAAATAAGAGCTTAGAGGTAGCAAGAGATGTGTATGAGTTGTGAATTGTGAGTTGGATGAGTTTTGTGTTGATGAAATTTTATACTATATATAAGTGAAAAAAAGAGATAAAAAGGGAAATATAAAAAAAGAGACATAAACCTAACTAAGATTTGGTTGCCAGTTTGGCAAAGAACGCGTTTGAATATTTTACAGTAAGAAACAGCTCAGTGTTTGCTGAAATGAAATCTGCGACTTTAGTCGAAAAGGTTTGGTCGGACTAATATTTTAATAAATATGACTATATATTATACGCAAAAAAGAATATTGGTGTAAAATAAATCGATACAACTTCAGAAACTGCAGAGTCCATGCGGCGGAGAATGGTGAGTAAGGTTTAAAAAAACATTAATTAGCTATTTGGTTGTTTCCTGGAAACAAAACTGTAGAAGAAGAGAAAAAAAACAAGGACGTGGAAAGAAGAGTAATATTTGAGTTGGACACTTGGACAGTTGGACTAATATTTTAATGAAAATAAATATATATTATATGCTAAATTTTGTGGGTGGTATCTAAATTTAAATACAGGTGGAGAAAGTGCAGAATTTATGTGGCGAAGGGGGCTGAAAGCGCCACTGCAAAGAAAGATTTTTTATATTTTATTAAGTTAATCGATAAACTTTGATATATAACTTAAATTACCACACCAAATTATTATTATTATTATTACTTTTTTTTTTCTTATCAACAATCATATCAACAAAATTCGATTTATAGATTATTCCATTTTTTTTAGTTTACTATAATATAATAGAGATGAAACGAATTTTTGATGTCAATTAGTTGAATCATTCTCACCACAAAACTGAAAAAAATTCGATAAATTATATTATTTTTAAACATTAAAACTCTATTAAAAATTATAATGATGAATATTTAATTATCTAGGATAATGAGTTTTACTATGTGGTATCGTCTATAGTTTTTTTCTATCCAAGTTTACCTTTTGATAAAACGTGTAATATGATTTAAAGTTTGAATTACAAAGCAAGTGGCCTATCATATAATAGTAGACTTTAAGTCCACTAAAAACATGCGCACTTGCATATTTTGAGATTGAGTTTTACCGCCTATATAATGTAGGAACTTGACTAATGAGCCGGCCAGTTGTGACCCAATGTTGACAAAAAAAAAATTAGAATTATAAATTGGATTTTGTCCATGATATTGTCAATAAAATAAATAAATAATTATTTGACTATAGGGGGTGTATTGGAGGGTGGATTTTAATAGATTTATATAGATTTTAATGGATTTATAAATCATATCTTATTCAATCAATGATTTTAAATTCCATATTTATAAATTATGTGTTATTCAACCATTGATTTTGAAATCCATAATTAAATCATGTATAATTCAAGCATTGAAATCTAGTCTATTAGATTTACAAATCCACTTTATTTGATTTTAAAATTTTATAGATTTAGAAATCCACTAAAATTCACCCTCCAATAAACCTCTCTAAACATGTGAATTTTTGCATTTCTTATATTTCCTATAATGCTGGATATTTCTTTTATTAAGAAAATTGGTTTTTCGTTTGTTTTTTTTATTACAAATTTCACGTTTTAATAATTTAAAAAATATGTTTTATTCGAGATCAAGTTGTAATATGGTATACCATGGGTTCGAATTTTTAGATTATAGAAAATAAATTTTATTCAGGAATAAATTGTATTTTGGTCTGATGTTTGACAAACAAATAAAATAATTTAATTAAAATGTATGTTTTAATGTATCTAGATAGATAATGCGCTATTGGAGTTTGATTACCTTAGACAAAATTTCAACAGCTTTTTCTTTCACCAGATCTAAAGATCACTCAATAGTAAAGCAGATTAGATAGCTCGTAGGTTGATATACTGTATTTTTATCGCTTTTAATTCTTGTTTTTCATGGATCTATTGAGTCAAAGTATGCATTTTAGAGTCTTTTAGTCTGTTTTAGAGTGTTTTCTGGTCATAGGTCACATTTGGAGAAGATGCACAATCCTGCAGAACGAGCATGTGGAGATGCACAATCCTACAGAACGTCAGAAGTTTGGCTTCCTTTGAAAGACTTCCCACCGTTAGATCGAGCTGCCATTTGGACACAAGATAGCCACGTGAGTTAGCTTTCATTTGGAGGTGGTTTTAAGGCAATCAGAAAAGTGGTTAGGAATATATTTTACCGAAGCTATATCATTCTGGCCGAGAATAGACACGATCAAGTGATCAACTCCTTGATCGATCGATCCAGTATCCTGCAAAATTGCCGCTCGACCTAATGATCGACCTGCTAAGATCATGATCGACCATTTGATCGATCGATCATCGATACTGCGAAGAGAAAACCAGATTTTTCTTATTTTGTACCAGGCACGTTTTTAGCCTACTTAAATAGGTTTCTCGGAACTTTTTGGGTATCAAAAATTATTTTTCAATAGCCGCTTTTAGTTGTAACCTTGGGGAGAAGATCTCCTCTACAACTCTTTGGAGAAGATTTCTGAACCCTTTTCTCTCTTAATTTAGTTTATTTATGTTTATATATTCTCCTTCTTTACTTGTTCTTTGCTTCATGTCTCAATAGTTTCTTATCAGGTTTAGGGTTTTCTAGGGAATTAGGAATCAATAATTTAGGAACAAATAGAGTTTGATGATAAGTGTTCTCCATCTAAACTTGTGTTTAATGCTTAGATTAGTCTGATCACCTAGTCTATGATTTTAGGTTGTTAACTTTCCAAAAGCCTGTTAAACGCCTGAACTAGTGTAGATGAGCAATTAGCTTTAACCAACGACAGTTGATTGTTAAGGATAGTTGTGGACTTATTAAACCAATTCGTTAATGCATGTTTACATCATAGGACTAACGACAGTTAGGAGCACCAGGTTGATAAGTATAGTAGTAGGCACCACCACAGTGGGTTTGCTAGAATTCTATCTCTAAGTCGAGAATTGTTTTAATGTATGCCTTAATAGATTTTCTGATTTGATTTCTTGTTCCTGATGCTTTTTATTTATTAGTTTCTTTATCGTTATTTGCTTTGTTTGTTTCGTTCCCACCTTTATTTGATTTATCTTAGCTTAAGTTCGCTCTAGATATTGACAGTGTAACCATTGGTCTTCGTGGATTCAATCCTTAAGTGCTACATCGATACGATACGCACGAGAGGTTAAATTGGTATAATTAACCTTGTATCAATTTTGGCGCCATTGTCGGGGACCAATTGAGTTGCCTTTTAATCTAAGAATGAACTTAAGTCTAAGATTTTCTTTACTAATTGTTTTTTTTTACTTTCTTCTTTGAATCAGGTGTCTAACATGAAAGCAAGATACTAACCATGAAACCTTACATTGATTGGTCATGTGATAAAGCAGACATTGATGAATGGACGCGTTACAAGGCATTTCCAGAGTGAAAGATGTGAAGCAGAATCTTCTAATCAAAATGAGCTTAAGGCTATGTTGTAGCAACTTCTTCAAAATCAACAGCAGGCTTTGTTGAAAATCAATGCAAAAATTGACAGGATGCACAACGATCTCAACAGTAATTATGAAGCGGTGTTTACACATGTGAAGAAACTAGATACTCAAATTGCTCAGGCTGCTGAGACAATTTCCAACATTGCTAGTGGTCTTATGCTTGAAGAGACACAGAGCCAATTAGATGGTAAATGTAATTTAATCCTTCAAGTTGATGATTTTGAGTAAATTACATTGCTATGTATTGAAAAGGTAGTCTCTAGCAACCTCCCGCTCGTTGATGAATGCTTAGATTTATCGTATGCGTCTCAAGATAAAGTTGAATACTCTTTAGTAAACTCAACTCGTCTTGAAATTGACTTTATCTTTCCATCAAATGCATTTGATCCTCCAATTTATTTAAACATCTAAGAATATTTTAGAAAATACTTTGTCATTGTAGTTGCTTGCTTTGATAAACATGATATTCTGCTGTTATGGCCAATTGTCTTTCTTTTCTGGTATGTTGTCTATTGTGAAAACAGGAGGAGGACGAAAGGTGCATTGGCTCAATCTTTCGATTCTCATGACTAACATCTGAGACTGAAGTCAAGCTAATGACTTTAAACAAACGATGAGTGGTAGGCAACCCACTAGTAGGTAGTTTTCATTTTCTGCATTATTTTTTTTTAATGTTTTTCTTGTTTTTGTTTTTGTCTATTTCAGGTAAGAGAAATCTGGTTGAGACACTGTGATCGATCGATCAACGCTGGGATCAATCGATCCTTGACTACCAGGAGGTACACGCTCGATCTCGTGATTGACCATTGTGATAATGATCGAACAATCGTGTCTTCACAGAGCCATACGCTCGACCTCATGATCGACCACTCCTCAAGTGATCGATCGATCATCGAAGAACAGAGTTTACATGCTCGACCTCATGATCAACCACTCCTCAAGTGATTGATCGAACGTCGAAAGGAGAGTCACGAGAAGATACTCGTTGATCGATCGATTCAGCCTATGATCGATCGATCATCGAGCCAGGTAAGTCTTCTGATTTCAAAAACCGGTTCAATTCAATTAAATTGAACCGAGAAAAAACTTTTATGTACGAAATTTAACATTTTTTGGATCAAAAGTTGAGAAATCATAAGAACACTATCTTCTTAGGCGATTTTTGGGAGAAAAACTTCAAATTTTCAATCCTTCATATCTCACTCGTTTCTAATCGGATTTGAGTGATTGTTGAGCCTAACACATTCGGATATTCATCCTCTTTCTAATTATACAACTCTTTTTTTTCTAGCTACAGAGGTATTTTTCTCTATCACTCTATTTATTTAGGATGAAGGAGAATTTTAGAGAAATTTGGAAATTTAGAATGGAATTGAGACAATGTTTCATTGATTGATGCATTGTTGGATGTTTGTATGTGTTGTTTATCAAATTTAGCTATTGATTTCACATGTAATCTCATTCCAATTTAAGATTTTTGATTTTCTCATGCCTTTTGGAGAATCTGTAATCTCTGTTTTTCTTTGGTTGTTGATTCACAGAGAATGATTCGAGTATGTGAACGCAAGCCCACGAAGAAGGAGATCTTCCAATCTCGAAGCCGGGCAGTCTTCAGGTGGAAATTCGGATGTCCGAGAACTTTTGTCCGGCTATAATCAACTTTTGCGCCCGACCTTTAGATCGACCTCATCACTGATGATCGTTTGGTCCATCTCTCCAAGCACTTAAGATCGATCATTCCTCCCAGAGATCGATCGATCTAAATGCTCAGGTTCGTTTTAATTCTCCAATTTCTCTCTTTATGTTCCTATAATATTTTTGTGTAAGTTGTGCTTCTTTTATATTTATTTTCACATCGGGACGGTGTGAAGTAAGTCTGGGGGAATACACTTGTGGTGACTAACACGTTTTGTTTCTTTTGTTTTCTTTTTGAGTCTTTTTGTTATTTTTCTGGAGTCAGTTTTTGAGTCAAAACCGTTGTAGGGAACTATGAGTTTTTGAGGAATAACCGTATTTTCAGGAACTTAAGTGACCATTGTTGCAAGCTTGACAGAGATCTATGACTATTGGAAAACCTAGAGATTGTGCAACTTCTCAACGTTGCCCATGTCCTTTCGGGTATTCAAAGAATCTCATGCCGACTTCACCCCTAACCTGACTTAATATTCTTGTCAGGGGGCTTGGTATACATCGGATCGGGTTCCTGAAAGACTTATCTTCTTCAGTCCTGAAAGACTTATCTGTGTGAATATGGTTCCCCTCTCTTAATTATTTCAAGCATTTATGCTTAATTCTAAAAGTAACTACACAACAAAGCTGTACATTGTAGTAGGTTGAGGGTAAAAGTCCCTCAATGATGCTGCTCGTATTTGAGTGAATTTGGTGATCTGAGGATGATTCCAATGACGTAACCTTTCACTCGAGTATTGTTGCTTACCGAGGGGGACTCCAATGAAGCTACTCTTGCTTACATCCTTTGAGTTACCAAAGAAAGCAGCCGATAAAAAAAATAAAATGATACCCTAGAAAAGTAAGGAAAAATCGGCTGCAAGGTGAATGAAATGAGAGGAAAGGAACCATAGGGAAGATAATATATAAGCTGAGGAAGAATTTATGTGTCTTTTGATCGATATCCCTTGATGATACCGCACTTAGATACTTTAGGAAGTTGGTATAGTGATTTCGGATTTCTTGTTTGGATTGTGGAGTTAGTTTGGGATAGATGTAAAGTCTGAGAGAAGTACAAGGTCGTCTCGATTCTGTCAGGTATGTTTTCATGTGGCTTATTAAAGGGAATATTTTTGGTGGTGTTCTTAGGACAGAAGTAGTTACCACGTTTTTAAACCTCTTTCTCATTCTTGGATTTTCTGTTTGCTTGAGGACAAACAAAAGATTAAGTCTGGGGGAATTGATATACTACATTTTTATCGGTTTTTAACCCTTGTTTTCCATGGATTTATTGAGTCAAAGTATGTGTTTTAGAGTCTTTTAGTCCATTTTAGAGTGTTTTCAGGTCGTAGATCACATTTGGAGAAAATGAGCTGTTTTGAGTGAAAACAAGCATGTGGAGATGCACAATCCTGTAGAACGTCAGAAGTTTGGCTTCCTTAGAAAGACTTCCCGCCGTTGGATCGAGCTGCAATTTGGACATAAGATAGCCACGTGAGTTAGCTTTCATTTGGAGGTGGATTTAGGGCAATCATACAAGTGGTTAGGAAGATATGACAATTTTACCGAAGCTATGTCATTCTGGCTGTGAACAGACGCGATCGAGCGAGCAACTCCTTGATCGATCGATCAAGTATCTTGGAAAATTGCCGCTCGACCTGATGATTGATCTTCTAAGATCATGATCGACCATTCTACCCTTTGATCGATCGATCATCGATACTGCGAAGAGAAAACCTGCTTTTTCTTACTTTGTACCAGGCGCGTTTTTAGCCTACTTAAATAGGTTTCTGAGAAATTTTTGGGTATCAAACATTACTTTTCAATAGCTGCTTTTAGTTGTAACCTTGGGGAGAAGATCTCATCCTCCACAACTCTTTGGAGAAGATTTCTGAACCCTTTTCTCTCTTAATTCAGTTTATTTATGTTTATCTATTCTCCTTCTTTACTTGTTCTTTGCTTCATGTCTGAGTAGTTTCTTATCAGGTTTAGGGTTTTCTAGGAAATTAGGAATCAATAGTTTATGAAAAAATAGGGTTTGATGATAAGTGTTTTCCATCTAAACTTGTGTTTAATGCTTAGATTAGTCTGATCACCTAGTCTATGATTTTAGGTTGTTAAATTTCCAAAAGCTTGTTATTGTTAAGGATAGTTGTGGACCTATTAGACCAATTTGTTAATACATATTTACATCCTAGGACCAACGACAGTTAGGAGCACCAGGTTAATAAGCATAGTAGTAAGCACCACGACAATGAGTTTGCTAGAATTTTATGTCTAAGTCGAGAATTGTTTAAATGTATGACCTGAATAGATTTCCTTATTCGATTTCTTGTTCCTGATGAATTCCCTATATCTGATGCTTTTTATGTATTAGTTTCTTATTGTTATTTGCTTTGTTTGTTTCGTTCCCATCTTTATTTGATTTGTCTTTCTTAAGTTCACTCTAGAGATTGATAGTGTAACCATTGGTCTTCGTGAATTTTATTCTTTAGTACTACATCGATACGATACGTACGAGAGGTTAAATTGGTATAATTAACCTTGCATCATGGATCTGTAATTTATCTAAAAATGTTTCATTTGTAAAGTTGTTGTCTTTTTCATGGATTTCAAAATTAATATGATAGATATGTATTTAGATAGATATGTATTTTATTATAAAGAATTTTATGATCAATTTTAGTTTAAATGGTTATGGATTACATAGTTTGGGTTTAGTTTGGTTTGTTAGTTTATAAACTTTTTATTTTACATATTCTTTTTGGTTTATGATTCATGTTTTATGGATTTCAAGTTTTAAGATTTTAAAAATACATCTTACTAAATTATAATTTCGTTTGCTTTGTCTTCAGATTTTTAGGTTGTAGAAAATAGATTATATTGAAGATATTTGGGTTATAATTGAAAATCAAAACTTTAATAAAAAATAAAAACAAATGTTTAATAGTGATTAATTTATCATTTATTTAATTAATTTTTAAGATAGGTTCGGCTAAACCGTTTATGGTTGAGATAATTTGGTTCTAATTTATGTTTCATTATATTTTAGAGTTTAGATATTTAGTGAAGTTAGGGTTTAGGGTTCAATTAAAGCACCAATGGTTGGTGGTTCGTCGTTACTTGTAACTATGATGCCGGTAACTGGATCAGAGAAAACCCTTATTGATCTTGATCATTGTTATTAGCTAGAACTAATAGATATAGATATATATATAATAAAAAATAGATAATTGAGGCTTCCTAACCTATCACATAAGATTTTTAAAAGTTTTCTATCAAAACGCCATGTCTGCATCCATACCAGGTCAGCATCTTTCTCCAATTAATTTTTTACTCCAATTATTTCATTTCATTTTACGTCAAATAGTAAACTTTATTTCCCACAACAGTTTATAGCACACGAGTTTTGGTACATGTTGGCTTTCCTTAACAGAGAATTTTATGCTAATTTATTCCTCTATTTCTTTTACTGGTTTTTCACCTTCTGCTTGTACCCAAAACAATGACATACAAAAACAACAATGGCAACATCAGGTTATAACATCAACGCCTTCTACTCTCTTTCGCTACTTGAGATTTATGGACTCATTCCTTATTTTCTACATATGTTTTATGTTTTGTTTTCTATATAGTTTGTATTATCGCAAAGTTGATTTCACAAAAATTTTATCAAAAAAAAAAGAAAAAAAAAATTTGATTTCACAGGTAATTTGGAAACACATTATTTGTTTTAAGTTAACGGGAGTAGCAAATTGAATCTGTGGAATACAAATTCCATAACAATCTCGGATGTTTTTAGAGAGTTGTAATCAATTGAGTATGCTTTTTCCTTGCTTTCTACGGTCAAATAAAAGGTGAACAGAAATAATCATTTCTTGAGTCATAAAGTTTCAAGTGAAAGTTCTTGAGGTAATCTTCATAAGGTTTTTTTCACTTATGCTGTTCTGAAATTTTTTCTCTCATCCAGCGTGCTAATATATATAGACAAACTAAAGAATCTTTGAAAGGTGGAAGTCATAACAAATGACCCAAGTAGATGTATTTTTACGCTGGTAATATTACTCATTGATTTGATTAAGTGGTATACATAAGGTTTTCAAAAGAAATATTCATAGTTAGTCGTGTAGAAAATGGTACACAAATGCTGAATACATAAATGTAAGATATATTTAAATGTAATCCAAAAGCCACCCGATTTTGCTGATGCAAAGTCTTTTAAGAGTTTAATCATCTCGGGAATTAAAGTGTTGCTTCTCCACAGTGGACAATTCACAACAGGGATGATAGATACTCATATATTATAACCCATATACTATCATATTTACTTAACCCATATACTATTATATTTACTTAACCCCACACTACCACAAACATATTATCAAACATGGCACCAAACATTGCATAAAACCCTAAACTTTATGAATCATGAAGCATCAAAAAGAAACATGAAACTATATTTCCACAAATCACACCATCATCTAGGCCTAAATGGAAACAGATGAGAAACATCTCCTCGGACTGTAAGTCGTTTTGTTCGATTCGTTTTAACTCCAAAATCAGATTGGAAACCAGATCTAGAAAGTAGACTCTCGAGGCTTTACAACAACAGGTTGATCATTTTGTAAATCTTTATGGTTCACCAGAACTGCTTCGCAACATAGGTGTTCACGGATTCGATCTCTATATTTTAATTTTGAGGAAACTACCATAACTATTGAGCCATAACTCCGAATTCGATTCTGTTTTTGGTTACATGTAGATACCAGAGTTAAGAAGACACACCAAATTTCATTCTATTCCGAATCTTGTGCGTTCTTTGATACTCCATTCCTTTTCACGTGGTCATATCAGATGGTGGGTAGCTTTTTTCTCGTTAGGATTTTTAGGAATCTTTTATACCTTTATAGGTATATATACACATATACTAGAATTTTATTTACTGAATGAATCTAACGGACTAAAATAATCAATATTCTAATTAGGCTCAAAAATACAGATATCACATCATGACTTCTTGTACACGTTTTGACTGCGTGAGACTTCTTTATAATCTACCCATCACTCCATCAGTATGTATGTGGGTTAAAAAATCTACAAGCTTATATGCCAACCACATAGCCAATACAAGCATTTTAAGAGCCCACTTATTTTGATTATCGACATCTATGTCCTCTACTTCTTATGCTGTTGTAACCCATCATCAGGAACTATTATCACTCCCTTCCACTCTCTACCCAACGCTTAATACGGTATTAATAAATTTTTTGAAAAAAGAGTGTCAATTTTTAAAGACAAATCAGCTTAAAAAATTATAGAAAGAAAGTGAAAGTATCGTATTTCATATCATCTTCTTCTTATGTCTTATGATATATTTTTATTATTTTCTACAAGATGTCTTAACTTTACCAAACATTAATCATAATTTTTTTTTGTCAATATTTAGTCACAACTGACCGACCCATTAGACAAGTTCCTATATCATACAGACAGTAAAACTTGATCCCATAATATACAAATGCGCCTGCTTTTAGTAGACTTACCATCTGCCACTAGGCTAAAGGTATTTGCAACATTAATCATATTTTATAATTAAGTCTGTACATATCGAGAACATGATTTTATATTACTAAAAACGTGTATTTGTTCAAAAATTCAATAAGCCAGAAATTTGTTACGGAAGCAAATTAGAAGCGAAGAAGTATGAAGGAAATCATAATTTATTGATAAAAATGTATCATATACGTGTTCAATGTAGGCTATATAAAAACAAACAATTTCTAATATCTAAGCCAATATATCTTGAATATTATACTTATATTTTTTATATAAATGAAAATTTCCAATTCTATAACTCCATAATTTTGAATATGCAAAAAAAAATTAATTTAATTTGCTGTTACTGATAACTAATTTTATAATTAGAAAAATAAATACAATGTATCATCAAAAAACCGGGCGTAACATAGTATAACCTCTAGTAATATATAATTATAAATAAATTTAGTGGGGTTATTAAATTATGTATTTTAATAGATTTTGAAGTATTGTAAATCCAATACTAAATCCACTGTTAATTAAGCAAATACAACATTGATTAATGATGGATTTGGCATTGGATTTAAAATACGTCAAATAATGTCTATAGATCGGATTTTATTAATCCAATATCAAAGACGGACCGACATGAATCATAGAGGGTTTCACCTGAGCGCCCTAAAATCTGGAAATTTTTTTTGTTTATATAGAGTATTTGGTGTTTAAATATTTTGACCCCTCCCCATTTACTTAACTAAAGTCCAACAACTATATTATATTTAAAAATATGTGGCCCAAAATGGCCCAAAAACTCACAAATATTCGTTTTTGTTGGAAATTTTGTTTTTAATTTAGAAACACGTCATTAAGTTAACCTAACCTAAACATATGTCACATTTTTGGTATTTAGGCTTTTGAAGTTGATTTTGATTTTACTTGTTGCTACTGCAACTGTAGAGAGATGTTTTTCAGCGATAAAGATTGTGAAGACTAAACGATGCAATCGAATTGAAAATCAATTTCTGAATGATTGTTTAGTTTGCTTTGTGGAAAAAGATTTGTTCGAGTCTATTACAAATGAGGCTGTGATGAAGAGATTTCAGAACATGAAGGATCGCAGGGTAGTTTTGTAAAGTTTTTATTATTATTATTTGGCATTTTATATCACATTTTACTAATTATTATTTATGGGATAGTTAATTTATTTTTTATAAAATTTATTTTATTAATTAAATTTATTTATATTATGAACCCGGTAAAATAATTTTTTTGGTCCGCCATTATCCAATGTTGACAAAAAAAAATCTAACACGAGTTTGATTTTCATAGTAAATGCCGAAGATGTATTGATGGTTTCGAAACTTCCATATTTATAACAAAAAAAAAATTACTCCACATATATATATATATATATATATATATATTTTCTAATTAAATCTTGTTTACTGTAAAAAAAAAGTAGATACACCAATAATTAATTGTAAAAAAAGGTAATATAAATATATCAATTGTTATAAATATATATAGGTATAATAATTACATGTCTACAAAATATATTACCTCGTATTCACTATATATATATATATATATATATGTATTCACTTCCTCATGTAAGATATATACCAACACAAGTCAATATAAGAGAAAAGTGATCGATATCTCTCTCTTACTCTTCACGTGTCTCGCTCTTTCTTCTTCAATAATACGATACAACACAACACAACTCATAAGTGAAAGAATAGTTATTACAACTCTTTTCTAACGTTTCCTCTACTACTTCTACTAGTTATCTCATCTTTTATTTTGTCATTTTCTTTGTTGTTTTCCACTTGTTATACAAACTAATAGTTATAATACTATATTTTATATTTAGATCTATTTTATAACACGGTATCATCACGATTAGGCCCGCACCATAAAAATATAAAAATTAAATTTTGTCAATTTTATCTTTATACTTTTGTTACATTAAATAACTGGCACCTATTTATATATGCTATATATTTCAATTTAATCTATATGATGTTATTATGCTGATAGAACATATAGGTGACTTGTTCCCCATATCTTTTTAATTAAATGTCCAGAAGACATTTACAAATCATTCTAGATGAACGATAAAAATTAAAAATGTCCAGAAGACATTTAGAAATCGTTCCAAAAAAATGATTAAATTAAAAATGTCCTTAAGACATATAATAAAATTTGTTCCAGAAGAATAAATCAAAGTAAATTTGTCGAGAAGACAAATAAATAAAAATAAATTTGTTCCTAAAGAACAAATAAAAATAAATTTGTCATGCAAAAAAATAAACACATAAAAACAAGTTTTTCCAGTAGACAAATAAATAAAAATAAATTTCTCTTGCTGAAAAATAAATAAAATAAATTTATCCTGCAAATAAATGAATACAAATTAATTTGTCCTCAAGACAAATAATATATTTAAATTTATTTTTATTACATCATATTTAATTCTGTCGTTTATATTCTGAATATTTTCATGATCATGTTGTTATTGAATCTGATAAATTTTAATTTGGTTATATTTTTCTAATGGTTATAAAAATAAAATAAAATTTTCAAAAGTTATATATACTGTCCGTCACGGTAATATTCTAATCTATACAATACACTCATTTTCATCACTCGAAATTTTCTACCTTCTCTCAAATTTTCTCTCTAGAAATTGATTCATTTTTTCAAAATACGTTGGTTTTAAATCTTTTGTTTTGGTATTATTTCTACTATTCCCAGGTTTTTATCGGCGATTTCACTCACGCAAAATTTTGGATGTATTTTTTGTTACTTATTTGTACTTTAAATCTCTTTGTAATCGTCTACTTATTTCATTTTATATGTTTAATCATTAACATGTTATTATGTTACATTTTATTTTAAGTTAATAATAAATTTTTATTGTTATTAAGTTTATTATTATATAAGATGGGCAATTACAGTAAAACTACATTTGAAAGGAAAATGATTAAATTTGATAATTCTAAAAAAAGACAATTTTTAGTGCTAACAAGCAATGGAAAAGATATTTAAAAAAAAATGAATATCATGTACTCTTTTTTATATTCCAAAAAACACCAAACCATCCAATGTAAAGACGGTTTTTGATACTGGTTATCCAATTATATTTCTATTACTATGAAATTCATAAATGAAATAGGCCTGAGCCATCAGTGAGATACCATTTTGGAAGAGTTTTATTGTCTTAATTTCTGTGGGATCGCTCTTCTAGAAAAAACGATTCGATTGATGGGATTTGGTATGATACTTATGAGATCGATGATATCGATGAATTTAAAGAGAATAAGTCGGCTGGGACCCAGGTTCGGGTCCATAAGCAGTGATAATTCTTTGGCTCTTAATCAGGGCATTCAAGAAGAACAAGTCAGCATATTTTTTTAGGCAAAGACTCCGTTTTTTCCTCTGTAAAATTTCTGTCCTAGTTGATCCTGATTCGACATTCTGAATTCTTGGGTCCAAGATTTCATTTCAATATTATTCCTTGAAGAGGACTCGAACCTCCTTTGGATTTTTCAAAACTCCATGGACATGCAGAAGAGAAAATCATGATATTTGATTCGCCAAATACCATCCAATAAAAAGGGTTTCAATTTTTTCAAATGAATGATTTGAAGATCCTACATGTCTTCTTTTAACCCAGCGACAAATCGATACTATCGATAAGTCCAAATAGACTCCTAAAGAGTCCAAGGCCAATGCCATGATATTATTACACCATATTAACGATGGTTTAAAGGATGAATATAATGAAAGAAGATCTTGCATATCTCTGGCAGTCACTCAAAGACATGTTTGATCACGAAAAATATGTGCTCTTACCAAAAGCAGCACATGAGTGGCTGAACCTCCGGTTCCAGGATTATAAAAGCGTAAGCGAATATAATTATGTACTGTTCGGAATCACCTCCTAAATAATGTTATGTGGAGAAAAGATCACTGATTACGACATGATCGAGAAAACTCTCCAAACATTTTATTCTAGAAATGTAGTCCTACAACAGCAATATCGAACTAATGGATTGTAACACCCCGCTCCCGATCTTGAGAAACAAGGTGTTATTTCTTGGCCTTGCCAAAAATACCTTTTCTTAAAAAATTGATCGACGCCAAAAGTCTTGTTCAAAATTCATGGAAAAGGGAAAATAAAGAGGGGTGAGTAATAAATTACTCAGTGAGGATCACTTATGCCCACTGAAGCTTAAAGCTCTAGCTTAATTAAAGCAAATATATCTTATACATAGAAAGCAGGCATATACAACTCGTATTTTTCAACAAGTTGTACCAAACATATCAGATTGCCTATAGCAACCAACTTCACACAACAGCTCAACCATCCTCTAGATGGCTTCAGAGCCACTACAGTTCATCAGTTTATTTGCTATGGAAGCGACAGGCTGTAGCTCGATACATTCCATAACAAACATCTAATCATGGAAGCGACAACCCGTAGCTCGATACATTCTATGTTAGCAATCTCTTCATAGAAGCCATGTGATTTCTGAACAGATCTTACCGGAATTTGAAGATCCGAAGGTCCCGTTGGCTTCCTGGATATGTCTCCTATCCAAAACCAACAAGTATCTAGCTCTTCCTACTCCGATGTTAATAGAAAACGATCATAATTATGCCAAGTCAAACACAGTTTATATAAACAAAAACCCAGAATTTCACTAAGGCTGAAACAGAAACTGACTTAACGTCATACTTTAAACAGGCCGTATCTTCCTTAATACAACTCGGATTGGGAGCAAGATCTTTCCAGATCTATAAAGATAACGGTCATAGGATCAGTGATTGAATAATTATGAACCCCGAAAATAAGCCAAACGGACTTGTTTCTGAAATAGCAAACAGTTTCGACATCTTACCTTAGATTGATCGTAACTTCCTCAATATAACTTCGATCGACAAGACATTTGTAGCTACAGATTCTTGAGAGAGAGAGATCTTTCTAACCCTATATAAATCACGATCAGAAGATCACTGAATAGATAGTTATTGCCTCTGAAAGACAGTGATTCGGACTGGTTTCCTTACCACTTGAAGGCAGCACTAGGTTTCTCAATCCACTTCGGCGATGGAGATACTTGGTCTGAGGCTCGATTTTGCAAGTTGGAAAAGAGGGAAAAGCTTAGACGGCGCTGAATAAAGATATTTAAATAGGAGAACACATTAGGTTTTGGTGCTAGGTTGAGATGACTCAAACCTTCCTTATTTTTCTCAATAGATTTTCTCTTCAAATTCAAACTTAAATTCTTCTCTTACTAAGCTTATGGGCCACGAAAATGAATTCCCAAAACTCAAAGTTTGAGTCTCACAATTCGCCCCCACTTAAAAAGAATTCGACCTCGAATTCATGATTCCGGGTTGAACTGCACTTATGTCCTTAAAGAGCTTTTGGATTCAATAGTTTACATATGTCTTAAATGATTCAGTTGTCCTTTACAGAATCAAAAAGAAAATACCATATCGACTTTATTAAATAAGGCCAACTCAATTTTCTGAAATTTCAAACGAATATAACTCCAAATAAACTAATATCCCAAGCAAATGAACTATTAATATTATTCATAAACCGCTAAAACAAAAATCCATGCAATGAGCTTAGACTCGAACTTATTCATTGGTAGAAACATTGATTGTTTGTGTGGTGTCTTGCTCTACATTATCATCCTCTCTAAATGCATACACACGTGATCCAGTTGCTTGCCTTTTCGGAGGTGGTGGCAAGTTCCCTTCATTTTGTATTCCTTGCTACCTCACTGGCATTTGCACTGTGCAATCTCGCGCATAATGGCCTGGATGTCCACACCTCATGCAGTTGTCCCTTGCTGGACAATCCCCTCTGGTATGACATGGTTGTCCACACCGGAAGCGTTTTATTATGTCCCTCCAACAACTTCCGTCATGACTTTTTCCATAAGTAGCACATAACGGTCGAGTTTGGCTAGGTCTCGAGCTCTAGTTATCTCGAAGATAATTTTGAGGCTCACAACCTCTTGCAACTTTAGACTGGGTGTGCATGACATCACTAGCTTCCTCCTCAAGTCCTTTCTTCTTTGATGCAGTCATCTCAACGATCTCAACCAAATTAGCACAATCCCGTACAGAGCAAAGGTTATGGATGGTAGCACATAACCCTCTCTCAAACCTATGAACCACAACATGCTCAGTTATGTCTCGAACACTAAACCATCTGAGGCAACTGAACTACTACTCAAACTCTGTAACTGTCTTCGTACCATGATAAAGCTCCAGAAAATCATTGTCCATCTGATCCATCACTTCCCGCAGGAAGTACTTCCTGTTGAACTCATTCAGAAAGTTAGCCTAGGTAATCACATAACCTGCATGCATGCTCCTCTTCACATTCTCCCACCAAATGCAAGCATCTCCACGCATGTAGTGTGCTGCTAGCTCCTGTCTGCACTCCACTGGGCATCTGGCAGAATCAAAGTTCCTCTCTAATAGACGCCTTTAATCATCAGCCTGAATTGGATCAGTCCCACCAGTAAAGTACTCCATGCCCATATCCATCATGAGTTTCATAGTCTCCTAATACAAAAGCCAAGTCGTGGTGGCGGCATTCCTGCAAATGGTGGGGGTGGCTGGTGTTCTCCCAGTGCAACAGGTACAGGTAGTGGCTGCTCGTGAAAATGAGCATGAGCTGATCTCTGAGGTGGTGGTGGCGATGCAGCCCAGTTAACCAGCTCCTGCACGAGATTCCAAAGTTCTAGTAACTCCTCACGAGTCGCCACATTAGGCGGTATCAGTGCTGCTGCTGCAACTGATGGTCATCTCCTTGGAAGTATTCAGAATTAATACAAGTTCTTTTTGAAGCAGAACAAAATAATGAACTTGTAATGCTAAACCATCAGTCTCGCCCTACTGGATCAACATCATTCCAAGAAGCGAATATTACATCATCAAATTATAATAATTATGAGCGTGGACGCGGTCAAGGTAATTATCGTGGTCGTGGACGAGGATGATATGGCCATAGGAATGGACACGGACAAATAAGAAAATCTCGTCTTAATAATAATAAAAGAACTAATCAAAAGTCAAATGGAATGGAAGTTGATAATAAGCAACACAAAAATTGTTGCTATAAATGCGGCATGAAAGGACACTGGTCGCATACTTGTCGTACACCAAAACATTTTGTCCATCTTTTATCAAAAGTTGCAAACGAAAAAGGAAAAACAAAAGGAAACCAACTTCCTATATGGTGAAGCCAAACTTTTCTATAATAAAGTCGGACCTTCTTTTGACAATGAAGTTGGCCATCTCTTGAAAATGAAGGTGGACTTTCAGTTGATGGTATAGATACTGGTAACTGTCTCGATGTAGCTGATTTCACTATTGATTCTGTAGATATCAGCGAAAATCAAAATAATTAAAATCTTCCTGAATAAGAAAGTATGACATGATGTATAATTAGTTATGCTTGTATAAGATAAAAATCTAATGTTGGTTATGTCTTGTAAAATAGTTTTTGTAAAATAATTTTTGTTGTAATATAAAGTTTGTTTTATTATATTAACGCATCTTTTATGAATACTTTCAAATCAGAAAATGTGGAATTTGAAAACAAGGATAGAGATATATGTCTGGCAGATAGCGCAACAACGCACACAATAATCAAGATAAAAATTATTTTTTCTCCCTTAAAATAAAAAATTCCGCCGGAAGTGTGAATACTATATCAGTGATGCAAAAATTATTATAGGGTCCAGAAGAGCTTGTTTATCAATGCCAAGAGGAATAAAATTTGAGATAAATAATGCATTATATTCCCCCAAATCTTGTAGAAATTTGTTGAGTTTTAAAGATATCCGCATAAATGGAATATCACATAGAAACAATGAATAAAAATAGTGTTGAATACCCTTGCATTACATCAGTCAATTCGGAAAGAAAATATATATTGGAACAGCTGCCAGCTTTATCTTTTATAATATATTTCACAAAAATAAATATGATTGAATCATACGCTACGGTAAACCTGAAGTTTACATGTACATTCAAAATCTGGCATGAACGTTTAAGGCATCCTAGTTCATTCATGATGCGAAAGATTGTAGAAATACAAATGGCCATTGGCTGAAAACCCAGAAGATTTTGCAATCGAAAGAATTCTCGTGTAATGCTTGTTCTTGAAAAAATATTAACTCGGCCATCACTAGCCAAAGTTGAGAATGAATCTCCAGTATTTCTAGAAAGAATACATGTTGATATATGTGGGCCTATCCACCCATAATGCGAGCCATTTAGATATTTTGTGGTATTAATTGACGCATCTAGTCGATGGTCACATGTGTGTCTATTGAGCACATGAAATATGGCTTTCGCAAAATTCGTTGCCCAAATAATCAAGTTGAGAGCACAATTTTTTGATTATACAATTAAGAAAGTAAGATTCGATAATGCTGGTGAATTCACTTCACAAGCCTTCAACGACTATTGTATGTCATTGGGAATAGATATTGAACATTCAGTCTCGCATGTTCACACACAAAATGGCATGGCCGAATCTTTAATCAAATGGTTACAGCTGATTGCTAGACCGTTAATAATGAGAACAAGACTCCCAATTTCAATATGAGGTCATGCAATTTTGCATGTTGTGGTACTAATTCAAATAAGACCGAGTGCATATCATAAATACTCTCCATTAGAATAAACATATGGTCATGAGCCAGATAAATCTCATCTCCGTGTTTTTGGATGTGCGGCTTATGTTCCTATAGCACCGCTGCAAAGGACAAAAATGGGACCGCAAAGGAGATTGGGAATATGTGTTGGGTATACATCTCCAAGTAAAATTCGGTATATGGAACCAAAAACTGGTGATATGTTTACGGCACATTTTGCTGATTGTCATTTTAATGAAGATGAATTCCCAACGTTAGGGGGAGGAACTAAAGAAGCTCCAAAAGATTTACATGGTACACACCGTCGTTGTGGTACCTTGATCCACCTACGAAACAACGTGAGCTGGAAGTTCAAAAATTTGTGAATTTACAAAATATGGCAAATCATATACCAGATGTGTTCACTGATACAAAAAAGATGACAAAACCATATATACCCGTTGTAAATATTCCATCAAGAGTTATTGTTCTGGAAGAATAAAATGATGGAAATATAGCAAATGAACCTAATGTTCAGTTGAAAAAAAGGAGACCTATGGGATCAAAAAATAAAAATCCCTGAAAGAAAAAGAATTTGGGAGAAATAAATAGAAATGGTCTCGAAAAACCAAATCATACAGAGAAAAGGTCATGAAGACAAAAATAAAGAAAAACATGAGATTTCCATCAATTATGCCCAAAACAGAAATCTTTTTGGGTTAGAAATAAAATAAAAGTGATGATAGAATTTTTTCAGTCTTGGTATCAAAAGAAATTGATAATGAAAGTTATAAGAGCGACCGAACAAAGCATATCTCCCAAGATTTTTCTCTTACACAGGAGAACTTGAAAAGAATCAAGAAGGAATATTCAATATATTCGTTCAGCAGACAATGCAATAGATCTGTTCACAAAAGCGCTTCCCACTACAACATTCAGAAAACATGTTGATGAACAATACATATTGAAGCTAAGAGAAACATACAATATTACTTTCAATGATAGTGTTTTTAAAACCAAAATTGATTGTAATTTGGAGATGATAGATTGTTTTGCAACGTTCAGGGCATATACAGGTGGTGGTCTCATCATTCATCATTGTAAGCAAAATTTTTGGTTTGTTAGAGAAGATAGAATTTATTTTACACATGGTCAAGTACTTCAAAATTAGAACATTTATGGAACTGCACAAGACATTTTGCACTTGGGCCATCTTTGTTTTAGCTATTCATGTCTTATTTACATGGAATGCATACCTATTAAATAAAATATTACAATATCAATATTATCTTCTGGTTTTCAAACACTTGTATATATTTTGTAACAATTTGCCGGACATGACTTGATTTATAACTAAATCTCTCTCTAAACCTTAACAATATCACATAGGGTAAACACAACTCCCTGAAATCAAACACTTATATTAAATTAAGTCATTTCTATAATATAATAGAAAAAACAAATCATAAATCACTTATCAAATAATCTACTAATTCACATACAAAAAATACATATCACTATAAGTGATATAATTTAAATAGATAAAAGTTTTCCAAAAATTAGATCTGGACCTTCAAAAGTTTTGTGATGTACTTGCAATTCTCCATTCGGATCTGCCTGAAATCCTCAAATGATGATTCCATCTCCAAACTATGTTGTTGAGCAAGTCTATGGCTCTAACTAGTGTTTGAGTAATTTTGTGGAATTGTGGAATTTTTAAATTCCACATCATTTTTTTCCACATTTACCAGTTGCACAATAATTGTGGAATGGAATTTGACAAATTTTCTCTCTTTCCACACATACTTTATTTCCATTTTATATTTGTTTTTTCTCTATTTTTTTTTGGATAGTTTTAGTACTTCTATATTTTTAGTGGAAAAATATTATTAGTGTATTCCAATATAGACACATGTTCATAAATATAGTTCCACTTATCTTTCTTACTTCCATTTGATGATGTCCTTTATGCAACATGCAATTGAGAAAACTTTCAGTATAGCACACTCTACAATGATAATATTGTATGGTACACACATCAACAATTTTATCTTCTTAATTGTAAACAATTTTTTTCATCTTCTGCTCTATATATATCTTCTTCTCTTCTTCTTCACTTACGAAATAGACTAAAATATATCTACAAAAAATTATAAATTTCAGTATATAGTGGAGAAGTTAAGCTTATCCATCTAAGGTATGTAGTAATTTAAATATTATGTTATAAATTAATATTATGTAACGATAATTATAAGCTACACTTAAATGTTTAATAACAAACTAATTGTGTTATTATTTGGAACTATTATATGTTTTCAATTTCAAACTTTCATGATAGTAATAATTGTTTTTAGTTAGAGTAGTTATAGTAGAATAATATTTTAGAAAGTAGTTAATATCAAATTTTTTAGTAATATTTGTTGATAATTTTGTTATTAGTTACAAGATAGAGTAATTATAAAACTAATTATTATTTAAAATATTTGAAAACTTCTGTAGAATTTGGTGTTAAGTTCAATTAGTTCACGGTTGGAGAAATAAAAATTATTAAATTGTTTAACTGAAATTATTAGTTATAAATGGTTAGTTGGTGAGGATTTAAATAATTAGGTTTAAATTCGTATCATAATTTAGTTATTTGGTATATAAATTTTTATTGTAATCAAATTACTATATACTTTAATTCTGAGAAATTTTGTAAGATTTCAATCCATTTTTTCATTTTATTTAAATTAATTAAAATTAAACTAAAAATCTATATAGTAAAATACTAATTAAAATATACAAACAACCAATGAAGACATGATAAAAAAAATAGAGTAGAAGTTTAATTCGCTATAAATTAGATAACAATAAAACGAATACATTTATTTGTAAAATAATTAATAATATATATATGTAATAATATAAAATAATTAATAAAGTAAATACTATATTTCTAAACTAAAATAGAAAATATTAGTGGTTAAAAACAGAACACTAGTATTTAAAAGTATCTTTTTTTAGCAGATCGATAATTATGAGCAGGTCGGGAAATTCTAGTGCAGGACCTTCAAATGAAAATAACATGGTATGTTTATATTATAAAATTTATTTAACAAATGATTTTATTATATAACACATAAATTTTTTTGAGGCATTTAATTTTAAAATTGTAGTCATATTTTAAATGTACATCAAATTTCAACTCAATATTCATTGAATTATTAGAAGAAGAACTTCAAAAAGTAAATTATATTGGGACGTTGCCATATAAAGAAGGTACGTCTATCATAGACTTATTCGTCGTACGGATGTAGCGATTGAGCCTGAAACATGAAAAAATAATTATGGATGAAAAATTGTGGAAGGATAGAAAAAAGGTATAAATCTTTAAATGTATACAAAAAAAAGTATATTTTTAATTATTTGGTGATAAACTAATATATGTTGCAGGATGATATGCCTCACTTTTATCGGTTTTGAGCTTGTTAATTCAGTTATTTTCGGAGTCTTTGTCTGTATTTTAGAGTCTTTTTAGGTCAAAAACATGAAGAATTGGTATCATGCTCATTGGATTGCATTGGAAAGGTTTGGAGCAATTTCTGGAGTTTTCAGCGAGAAGAGAGATCGATCGATCAATGCACTCAGTTATAGAAGCGCTCGACCCGCTGATCGACCTCACACTCAATGCTCGATCGATCAACCACCTGAAGATTCAAGCGCTCGACCTAATGATCGACTTGGCAACTTGGGAGATCGACCACATACCAGTGATCGATCGATCAATGACATCGTGAGAAGAAACCTAATTTCATGTTTTGTACCTGCGTTTTTAAGAACATATATATAGCCTTTTATTGTTTCATTTTATACACACAACAGACTTTAGAGACTTCTGAGAACTCGTTTTTAGCTTTGTAAGCAAGGGAGAAGAGATTTCTTAACCATTGAGAAGAATTTTTGAACCATTCAATATGATTTATGTTTCTTCTTCTTCCATGTCTGAGTAATCTACTTGTCAGGTTTAGGGATTCTAGGGATTTAGAATTCTACTGTTAGGGAACAAATAGAGATTGATGAATAGATAATTCTCCATCTAAAATCTTGTTTAGTGTTTAGGTTAGCCTGATCAACTAATCTATGATTTTAGGTTGTTAGCATTCCAAAGGCTTGCTGAGAATGAGACCTAGTTTAGATGAGAAATTGTTCTTAACCAACGATAGTTGATTGTTTAGAGCAATTGTGGATAATTGAACCTAATCGAATAAAGCCTATTTGCAACTTGGAACCAACGATAGTTAGGATCTCTAGGTTAGTAGATAGAGTAATAGGTGCAAGGACATTTGGCCTATTAGAATTTATGTTCAAGTCGAGAATAAGAACTCAAAAGTACCCTGAATAGTTTCCCTGATAAGAATTCTATTTCCTGAATGAATACCCGATGCTTGATGCTTTTAAATTATATTTCTCATTTGTTAAGTTATTAGTTTAAATTCTCAGTCTTGAATTCATATAGCTTGAAAAAAGAATAGAAGAATCGAAAGTGTGATATTTTTTCCTTGTGGAATTCGACCCCTAAATACTACTAGGATTTTGTTGTGCACTTGCAGTAGAATATATGGTTAAAACTAAGCGATCAAGTTGTTGGCACCGTTGTCGGGGAACCATTAAGTTGCCTTTTGATTTACTACTTAATTTCTAGTCTATCTCGTTTACTTATGCTTTTTCTTTTGTTTGTTTTTGTGGTTCTTTCAGGTTTATGGTCAGAAGAAGTCAAGGATCTGAAAACCTGCTGAATTTCGATAACGAAGAGCTTGCTAGGATTGAAAGGGAGAATAGACGAGCTAGGAACATGAGTCAACAACCACCAGCAAATCCAGAAGCGAATCAGGACGTGATGCAGACTGTAGAGCAGTTACAGAGGGAATTAGCTGATATCAGGAGAAATCAGACGCTTGCTCAACGCAGAGCAATAGGTGTATGGACACTCCTCACACCTACTATCAGAACTGATCCGCAATTCACCCTCCACCAATTCAGAGGCAAAACTTTGAGATCAAGCCCCAACTGATAGGATTGGTGAAGCAATATGTCTTTAATGGTCTTCCAAGAAAGAATCATATGGATCACATAGAGAATTTCGAAGACATGTGCAACACGACAAGCTCTAATGGTGTACCTGCAGATTACGTCAAGTGTAAGCTTTTCCACCATTCACTATTTGATAAAGCTTCTAGATGGTTGCGGTCTTTACCTCCAGGTTCACTTACCACGTGGGAGGAAGTACGAGCTGCGTTCTTGGATTAGTTCTACACCAAGTTAAAAACTGCAACACTCAGGAGTAAGATTTCGGCTTTTCAGCAACGTTCTCGTGAGTCTTAAAATGAAGCTTAGGAGCGTTTCAAGGAGTATCAAAGAGACTATTCGCACCATGGCTATTCTAATGAGCAACTGCTGAATACTTTCTACGGAGGAATCGAGTGGGAGTACAAGAATTCTTTGAATGTTGCTAGCAATGGAGATTTCATGACTAACACGAGAGATGAAGCCTTCACTCTCATCGACAACTTGGCTGCAAGTTCTGGAAATCATTGTCCTCAATATGACCGCAGTAAGAGAGTTAACAGTGTTGAGATACAGAGGATCGATGACATAGCAGAGAAGCTCGATATGCTTATTAGAGCAAATCAGGGAAGCAAGAGAAGTGTGCACCAAGTCGAAGACAGCAGAGAAGTGGTGCAACTTCAGGATGATTCGGAGATGTCAGATGATAAAAGAGAGAGGTCGATTATGTCAACTGGCGGAACAGAGGATAGAATCCTAACTACCTTTCCTACAGGATCACCAATGTTGAGATTCTGCAGGATGTTGTCTTTCCAGCTCGAGTGATGACCAGGGATTGTCTTTTCAAGGCAAACCTTTCGTGCAAAGTTCAGGTTAGAAGTGGAATAATCAGAAGCCATACAGCCAGAATGTAGGAAGAAACAACTGGCAGAAATCATACAAGCCGTACGTTCAGCAACCCATGCAACAACCAACTCCAATAACCTCCTCAGGTACATCTAACGACGAAATGAAGGCGTTGATTTAGTAGCTTGCATTTGAGCAATAGAAGACTATTAAGGAGTTGAATGTTAAGATGGATAGCATGTACAATGATTTGAACAGCAAGTTTGAGTCAGTTTCTGAGCACCTAAAGAAGTTGGACACTCAAGTAGCTCAGACTGATGAGGCTATGAGGAGACCGCAGGAGCTTTACCAGGGAAGGTTGAGAAGAACCCAAAAGAATCCTGCAATGTTGTAAAATCTGATGCTGAAGACTCAACAGTGAGTAAGGAAGGCAAGTACAGACCTCCGATCCCATTCCCGAAAGAGCTTACCAAACTCGAAGATCAAGGAAAGTTCACCATACCTTGCATACTTGGGAAGCTAGTCTTTAGTGATGCACTATGCGATTCTAGAGCTAGTGTGAATGTGATCTCTTTGGAGACAATGAAGAAGCTTGGTATTGATTTGATGTAGGAGCATAACTCACCTATCTCTTTTGGAGATGTGACTTCTAAGTCACCAAGAGGAAGATTAGTTGACTTCACTCTTCTGGTTAGAAACTGCAAGGTTCCAACAGACTTTACTGTGGTTGAGATGGCAAGAGGAGGAGTTGTTCTGATTTTGCTAGGGATGTCATTCCTCAACACAGTGGGAGCCAAGATTGACTTCCCAAACAAGAGAATTGTGCTGGAGAATGTAGACAAAGACATCTCCTATCTGATTAGAACTGCAACAAGTGACTTGTGTGGAATGATTAGAGTTGGTGTTGAGAAGCAAGCAGATTCTAAGTCTGAGATTTCGGATGGTACAAACTCAAAGAGCTGTGAGTTGGACTACGAATCAGATGAAGAGTATCAGTTGTATCGTGAGTATGAAGAAGATTCTGTTGAATACGAAGACAATTGTATCCTTGACAATCTTGATAAATTTTCTAACTTTGCTATTGAGAATTTGTCTCTTAAATTGTTTACAGGGGAGTTTGGACTTGAACCTTCAGAACTTTACACTGTGAAGAAGATTGACAATGACGGGACTGTAGTGTTGCTAGATACTACAGGAGCTGAACTTCACAGGAAGGATGAACAACTGAAAGAGTTCATCATTGACGAAAAAATCACTAAGGGAGTGAACATTCCTCCCAAGAGTGAATCCACCATCTAAGTGGCATCCGAGTCAAGCTAATGATAGTAAACAAGTGCTGAGTGAGAGATAACCCACTATTAGGTACTTGTAGTTTTAGTAATTTCGTTTTTTTTGTTTTATTTTTCGTTTTAGTTGTTTTGTTCAGGTGAGAAATTGTTCAGTGGGCAATGATCGATCGATCAAGACAGTAAACAAGGCTACCGCTCGATCCGTTGAACGACCAAGTCAATCATGATCGACTAATCCACACTGAAGAGGATAGCCGCTCGATCCAGTGATCTACCAAATGATGGTTGATCGATCGATCAAGAATGACGGGGAGTTAGCGCTCGATCCATTGACTGACCAATAGAAGAATGATCGATCAATCACGAAGAGAGGATAGTTTGTGCCCAATCCATTGATCAACCAACCAGAGATGAATCAATCCATCACCAGGGAGCAGAAAGAAGCGCTCGATCGATTGATCGACTTACACGCGTAAAATCGATCGATCCGCGCGAAAGAAGATTTCACGATATGTGAGATCGATTGATCAACACATCGATCGATCAAGGGCCCAGGTAAGTGTTCTTAACGCGAGAAAACACGGTATTTGGCCATAATTGTTTTTCGAGAAAAAGTTTCGAAAATTTTCAAACCTTCATATCTCTCTCGATTTTTAACCATTTTATTCGATTCAAAGGCCAAATCCATTCGGAGTTTACCCCTCTTTCTAATTATATTATTATCTCTCTTGATTGGCTAAGGTATGTTCTCTATTTGGCGATTTTCAGTCCAATTTTTAGGTTGAAATTGGGATTTTAGGGATTTGATTTCTTGTTGATTTCTAGCGATTAATTGATGATATTTCATCATTGCATTGTGATTTCAAATCCTATTAGCCCATTGTTTGATTGGTTATTGCCTAGAGATTGATTGTTAGGTTGATGGAGAATTTTTACAGATTTTTGGAATTTTGGCTCTGATTTTGAAGTTTGTGGATTGATTAATGCATTACTGGATGTTGTTATTGATCTTTTATTTAACAATTGATTCACATATTCTTATTAGTTCTCAATATTACAAATCCTCAAATTTTCTCAAGAGAAATTCACTGTTTTGGTCTTTCTTTGTTTGTGAATGTGTAGAGAATGGTTTGAACATCAGAAACCAATCCCAAGAGACCTACTAAGAAGGTTCACAAATCTTCTAATCTTCAGCAAGGATAGTCTTCTCAGCAACATCCTAGTGGCGCAGAACTTAGAGAGTGTTTACCTTGGCCACGACCCGAGAAGACGTACTTTTTTGCTAATGTTGCAGATAGGATCAACACCTTAGTGCTGAAGACCAACCCAGCTTATAAGAAGAGGAATGCTAATGTTGGTTGGCAGCAATTTCATGAGACTTTCCATGATCAGATGGTGACTAATCAAATCATTTCTACACGGTTGCTTTGTCGAGATACTTTGGATGGATTTGTCATTTTGGATGATGTTGTCTCCATGTTCGAGAATCTGGGATTGGCTGACTTCGCATTCACCACTTACTCGTTGTATCCGGAGCCAGTTAGACAGTTGCTTGCTACTTGTGATCTTCACTTGGATGCAGATCCTCATGCTCCAGTTTATGTCGTGTACTTTACCTACATGTACAAGGGAGTGGTGTACAACATTTCAGTAGGTGAGATTTGCAAGATATATGGTTTCAAAGAGCATGCAGAAGGGAAGAGGCCTCCAAAGAATGCTCTAGCTAATGATGCTTTGTGGCACATTTTAGTAGACAGCAGTTTTCAGGGTTGTGACTCCAAGCTAACACACATCAAGAATCCTGCAGTGCGAGTAGTGGCTAAGCATTTGGGTTCCACTATACTTGCAAAGGAGGAGTCAGGAGGCGTTACTAAGCCTTAGCTTGATTTTCTACACTATGTCATTGCTCCTTTGGTTCCTGATCTTTATGGAAATGGACATTCTCCTCAGTACTCTCCTTTGGATATCAACTGGGGTTATGTGTTTGTTGATTTTCTTATAGGACGACGTTTCATAGGGGACCCAGATAAGTCTCCCGTGGAGCCCATTGGCAGTCTCCTTACACCTATCTTCAGGTTTCACAGGTTGGATCTTAACAAGACACAGAAGATTGACAAGACTGCGTCCATGAATGTTGAAGCTTTAACTAGATTTGGGTATATCCTTGAGAAGACAAAGTGGAGGTACTACAACAGATTCTGGAAGTCGCGTTGGTGTAAGCTTCCAGCACCTTCTGTCACAACTGTCTCCAGCAGAGAGAACGTCATTTTCATGCCACATCTTACTCACCCTGCGATCACTAAAGTGGAGCCAGATAACCGTCCTGTGCAGCGTACTGTTCCTCACCGACCTCGTGCTGTTGCCACTACACCTTCAGAGCCAGTTATACCATATCTTTCAGATTTCCTACTTCCCGAGTTTCCTGAGGAAGAGCTTGGTTTACCATACTACTCTCCGGACTTCACTGAGCAAGAGTTTAGAGCTTGGCAGGTTAAGAATGCAAGGAGAAGCAGGACTGTTCAGAGATGTATTTGGGATGCGTTCAGGAGGATTCCAGCTTCTTTGTGCATGAGTGCTCCTTCTACTAAGAGACCTGAGACGAGCACTAGAGCTGAGACGTGTAGCACTGATGTTGCTGGACATTGGACTGGTAGTGGTTCTGAGGATGAGGACGATCAGCCATTGGACCATCGCCTTCTCTGTCGTCACTGAGCTCCTGGTGATCGTGAGAGCTAGAGCCCCGAGTAGTCATTCGACATTTCTCACCTTTCCTTTTATCTTTTTATTGTTTGTTGAACTATTTTCTTTTTCTTATTTCTCTTTTTGCTTTGTAAGTCATGTTTTTTCCGACTCATTCTCACACCGGGACGGTGTGAAGTAAGTCTAGGGGAGGATACTTGCTGTGACTAATGCTAACGTTATCTTTCTGTTTTGCATTTTAGCTTTGATTTTTCAGATAATTTTTCTATTTAATTTCTGTATTTTTAAGCTTTTGAAACTGATATTCAGGAACTATGATTTTCGAGGTTATTAGCATTGTCAAGAACTAAGTATCATTTGATTTGCACTTGTCGGGTATCGATTGAGCATTTGGAAATCCAGAGACTAAGTGACATTTTGGTTACACCGCATTCATCTCAGTATTCAGAGGATTTCATGCTGATTTCAAGCTTAACCTGACTTAGTTCTCTTGTCAAGGGAGTTGGAAATACATCGAGTATGTTTCTTCTCTTCACTCAATGACAGATATTTCCTTGTAAGTTTGGTTCCATCTCCTTCTCTACATCATTTTAAGCATTTATGCTTAACTCTGAAGTAACTATAACAAAGTTGTGCATTGTGGTAAGCCAAGGGTAGAAGTTTTTCAATGACGCTGCTTGTCTTAAATGATATTGGTAAATTAAGGATAACTTCGATGATGTTACCTTTCACTTGAGTATCATTGCTGACTGAGAAATACTCCGATGAAGCTACCCTTATTTACATCCTTTTAGTTTCCTAAGATGAACCAATAAAAAATAAATAAAATAATACCCTACGTAAATAGGGAGAAATTGATTAGATGAAATGAGAGGAATGGAACCACACTGAAGGTAGTCTCGAGAATTTAGGGACGAACCTTTTTATCCTTTGATCGATATTCCCTTGATGAGACCGCACCTAGATTTATTAGGAAGTCAGTATAATGAATTTGAGTAATTGATTTGGATCATGGAGTTTGATTGGGATGTTCGCTAAGTCTGGGGGAATTACAAAGAGGTCTCGGTTTTGATAGGTAATTTTCATTTGATCTACTATGAGCTTGATGTGCAGTTTCTGATGACGAATAAGTTCCTTTGAGATGAATCTTCCGACTGTATTTTAGAGTCTTTTCAGGTCAAAAACACAAAGAATTGGAATCATGCTCATTGGATTGCATTGGAAAGGTTTGGAGCAATTTCTGGAGTTTTCAGTGAGAAGAGAGATCGATCATTCAGTCCTTTGATCGATCGATCAATGCACTCAATTATAGAATCACTCAACCCGTTGATCGACCTCACACTCAATGCTCGATTGATCAACCACCTGAAGATTCAAGCGCTCGACCTGATGATTGACTTGGCAACTTGGGAGATCGACCACATACCAGTGATCGATCAATCAACTCATCGATCGATCAACGACGTCACGAGAAAAAACCTAATTTTCCTGTTTTGTACGTGCGTTTTTAGGAACATATATATAGCTTTTATTGTTTCGTTTCAGACACACAGCAGACTTTAGAGACTTCAGAGAACTTGTTTTTAGCTTTGTAAGCAAGGGAGAAGAGATTTCTTAACCATTGAGAAGAATTTTTGAACCCTCTTTGATTTAATTTCAGTTTATGTTTCCATTCAATATGATTTTTGTTTCTTCTTCTTCTTCCATGTCTGAGTAATTTACTTGTCAGGTTTAGGGATTCAAGGGATTTAAAATTCTACTGTTAGGGAACAAATAGAGATTGATGAATAGATAATTCTCCATCTAAACTCTTATTTAGTGCTTAGGTTAGTCTGATCAACTAATCTATGATTTTAGGTTGTTAGCATTCCAAAATCTTGCTGAGAATCAGACCTAAATTAGATGAGCAATTGTTCTTAACCAATGACAGTTGATTGTTTAGAGCAATTGTGGATAATTGAACCTAATTGAATAAAGCCTACTAAAATTTATGTTCAAGTCGAGAATAAGAACTAAAAGTACCCTGAATAGTTTCCCTGATAAGAATTCTATTTCCTGAATGAATACCCGATGCTTGATGCTTTTTAATTATATTTCTCATTCGTTAGGTTGTTAGTTTAAATTCTCAGTCTTGAATTGATATAGCTTGAAAAAGAATAGAAGATTCGAAAGTGTGATATTGGTTCCTTGTGGAATTTGACCTCTAAATACTACTAGGATTTGTTGTGCACTTGCAGTAGAATATAGGGTTAAAACCTGAGTGATCACAAGACATAGAAGGTGGAACAAGATTAAAAAAAAAAAAACCCTTTACAAGATATTAAGCAGATGCACAAAGTGTATGGTCCTCATTGTGTTGTGAACGACAATATGATTTCACCAAGTAAAATTTTTGAAATAGATGAAGATTATGATGAAGAAGAAGACCAAGAGTTTGACGAAGAAGTGGAAGAAGAAGAAGAGGAAGATGAAGAGGAAGAAGAAAAGTATTTTGTTAATAGTATAACAGAAACCCAACCACAACAACCACTGGAAACTCAGTTCACTCCATCGACAATACCAATTGAGATACCTACACAGCAACAAGGATCCAGACAAGGTGGTAACAGAGGTGGTAGAACCAGTAGTAGAAGACGTGGTCAATCTAGTCGACAATCCACTCAAACTCAATGAAGAAGAGCTATTATGGACACACATCTAACTAATACCGAGTCATACCTTACCAATATGCAAATTCCAATTCAAATGCTTAATGCACGTAGTCAAGCGAATCAGGATTATGAGCGTGAATCTTGGATACAATTGAATGAGTTACAAGATGTAGAGAAATTCACAAATTTCTGATGGGCAGCATCATATGTTTTAAGAGATCCCTTCGAGCAAAAGAGGTTTGTGTTACTTAAAAGTAATGAAGAAAGAGTTCGTTTTCTAGAAGGTGTAACAGCTTATGATCGTAGTGGTACTTTTCGAGGTCCTTAACAAATTTACGCTGATATTTGGACCCTATATATGTACGTAACAAAGCACCCTAAAAGGCTAAAACAATGAAAAGGAGTAGAAAAAAATTCTCTCTTGAGGAAAAATTTGAACTCATTCTTTTCTCCATCAATGATCCCTCAAAGATGGGAGTAACCAATCTATATTCGCTGTAGTTTGCCGGTAACCAAGTAATCAACCTCTTATTCTCCTTTTGTTGTTTCGGTGTCTTTAAAGTTTGAATTCCAAAGTTCTTGTAATCCATGGAAACGTCAACTTAGTGGATAAAAAGAAAAATTGTCGTTGGACTTCAAATTTAAAAAGAAAAATTATCATTGTTAAATCTTGCTTCCTCTTCTTTACCTTAGAATCTGCCATTTTAGGTACTAAAAGAGAATATATATATATATATATATATATATATAAAATAAAAAGAGAGAAAATAAAAAATTCAAAAAAATAAAAAGAAAAATTATCGTTGGACTTCAAATTTACGCTATTATTTGGACCCTATATGTGTACGTAATCCAGCAGCCTAAAAGGCTAAAACAATGAAAAGGAGTAGAAAACAATTCTCTCTCGAGGAAAAATTTGAGCTCATTCTCTTCTCCATCGATGATCCCTCAAAGATGGGAGTAGCAATCCATATTCATTGGAGTTTGCCGGTAACCAAGTAATCAACCTCTTATTCTCCTTTTGTTGTTTTGGTGTCTTTTGTCATAGCTTTAAAGTTTGAATTCCAAAATTCTTATAGTCCATGGAAACGTCAACTTAGTGGATCCAGTGGTCCAACTAGTAGAGGATCTTTTGGTAATGGACCAGGATCTCCTGGGGTAGAAGGTGTTGGTACGTCAAACATTGGAGAGACTTCAAATTTCGCTGGTATTACGGTTACGGTTCTTCAAACCAATTTAGAACAAGATATGGATTTCAAGCTCAAAATTCCAACCCACAATTACAAGAAATTTTTAATTTTTCTGACTTCAATCATACTATGGGAAATAATGTTAATGATGAAGAAAACTAAAATGGTTAATTATATATTTGCTTCTTGTTTTAGATACAATAATTACGTGTTATATTACTTTATGTATTTTTTTACTGGGTACTTAATAAATTTATATTTTTGTTTAAGTTTCGCGTATTATCGAGTTGCATTCACGTTGATTACATAACATAACAGAAGACGATTTACTTGAATTGATTTTATTGGAGCATGTAGATATTATGGAAGCACTCTTTAGACCTATGATAGAGTATTACAAGAAGTATAATGATAGGAAACCAATGGGGACATAATGTGGCTTAGGATGGTGTAACATTGAGGCAAGGATTTTTAATTATCCAAGAGATTGTTTACATCTTTTGAGGATGCAGATAAAGGTGTTTACACAGCTCTATGGGACATTACATACAGAGTTTAGAATTAGATCCACAAAAAACATAGCCGTGGAAGAAACTGTGACAATGTTTCTTGTGATGTGTGGTCATAACATGACACAACATTATGTTGGATTGTTATTTGGACGTGCACAAGAGACTGTTGGATGAAAATTTAAAGAGTGTCTAAAAGCATTCAAAAAATTGGCTGGGAATCTACTCAAAAAGCAATCTCCAGAGCAACTACGTCAAGTGCCTCGAGGACTACGAGATGACATTTGTTATTGGCCTTATTTTAATGGTTTCATTTGTGCAATTGATGGGATACATTGTACAGTGATGGTCACTAGAGCTGAGGCGACTCGTTTTTATAACAGGCATTCACAGACAAGCAATAATGTGTTGGCGATATGCAACTACGATATGCTATTCACTTATATATTTGCAGGATGTCCTGGATCAGTGCATGATGCTAGAGTTTTATCTTACGCAATGGAGCATGACCACACTTTTCCAACTCCCCCGCCCATGAAATATTATCTTGTAGATTCTGGTTATGCTAATACGCGAGGATTTTTAGCTCCATTTAGAAGACATACATATCATTTGACACAATTTCAAAATGGTTCCCCTCCTAGAGGTGAAGTATAGTTATTTAATCGTGGCATTCTTCGCTCCGCTCCGTTATCGAACAAACATTCGGAGTTTGGAAGAAAAAATGGAGGATTTTATCAGAGTTTCTAAGATATGATGTGGAGACACAATAATCATAATCACAGCTGGATTACATAACTGCATTCGTCTTTCTCAAATTCAAGACTCTGATTTTGATGATGTTGCACAAGGTAATGTGATTCCACGAGATTAGTTTGATAATAATGAGACAGGTGGACAGTATGAAGAAACAATTTTCTTGCAAGAACAAGAAGGAACAACAAATGGAGCTTATATGCAAATGATACGAGAATGAATTAAACAACAATTATGGAATAATTTTTATTAGTTAATAACTAATACATTTGTGTTATAAGGGATGATTTAAATTGTTATGAAATTTTATTTTTAATTATTTAAAATATTATTATATTTATGAAATATATTTATTTTTATGCTTTTTTAAATTTTTTTTTAGTATTAAGTGGTTATTTATCGAGATAAAACAATAATTTTTTTTAAAAAAAAATCAACTAATTTAGATTGATACTAGGTCGTTAATTCAAATTCCACCAAGCTACAGTTGAAGTATTTAGGCTATGTATAGGGTTTTGTCGATCCAGTTTTTAAAAATAAAAACTTAACAAAATTCAACCAAATTCTACAGTTACCATTTGATTTTCAAAAATTCTACCAGATTCCACATAAAAAAAAATTCACCAGATTCCACATTCAACAAAATTCCTCAGTTACCATTTGGACCCTATATGTGTACGTAACCTAGCATCCTAAAAGGCTAAAACAATGAAAAGGAGTAGAAAACAATTCTCTATCGAGGAAAAATTTGAGCTCGTTCTCTTCTCCATCGATACCTCAAAGATGGGAGTAACCAATCCAGATTCGCTGTAGTTTGCCGGTAACCTAGTAATCAACCTCTTATTCTCCTTTTATTGTTTCGGTGTCTTTTGCCACAGCTTTAAGGTTTGAATTCCAAAGTTCTTGTGATCCTTGTCTTGGTTTCATAAAAGAAAGTATTATGGACAAGTTTATAAGAGCATCTCCAACAAGTACTCTAAACCCTCAAATATGAAGTTTTTGCTCTTCCAAAAAATACTTCAAATCTTCAAATTTTGAAGTATTGAATAGTGGTACTCCATATTTAGAGTATCACTATTCAATATTTTCAAACACTTTTTCTTTTGCATCTTAGTCCTTTTAGTTATATATTTTTATAAACAATTTAATAAGTTTTATTTTTATCACTTTAATCCACTTATGTAATTTTAGTATTTTAATATTTATATATATATATATGTATATCTTTCACATATACATATAATTAAGCATATATGTAGTTATATGTTTAATTTGCATATAAAAATTCATAAATACTTAGAAAAAATAAATACTGTTATATAAGAAATATAACATATCACTCAAAATATGTATTACACAATAACCATATTACATTAAACAAATCTCTTACAAAAATAAAAGTACATAAAATGGAAAAATTACATAAAACATAAATATTACACAAAAGATATACAATGATACTAATATTCTGGTAGATTTGATGATCCTAAACCTCCAAGATCATCAAAGTATTGTCCATAGTAATTAGGTGTAGCTGAAGGTTATTTTTTTTGCTCTTCTACGTGAGTTCTTTTTTATATGATTATGCTTGTTCAGAATGAATAAACTCACGGTTATTATTATCTACAAATAAAAAATAAAAAGGCTCATTTAGCACTTCGAAATGCATTGATTGATCATATATGAGAGTATTACGGAAATACTTTTATAAAGTAATTTGGTATCTCATTTTAATTTATAATTTACATTGTGTGTTTAGTGTATTTTTATTATTGGTGTAATGTATTTTTATATTTTAATGTAAAGTACTAATTTTATGTTGTAAGGTACTTTTATATTTTAATTTAATGTTTAATCAATTAATATTATTTGTAATATTTGAAATATATGTTTCATGGTTAATTACAAAAGTTCTATGATCTTTCTCGATAACGACTAATAAAAATGACTATAATGTAAATAAGTAAAAGATTTAAAGGTTTTTTTAAAATTTATCGTTGGAAACCAATTTCAAAAACTTCAAATTTTTGAAGTATCTCATACTTCAAATTTGAAGTACTTGTTGGAGATGCCCTAAATCATAGATTTTGTTGAACACAAAACACTATTTCCTTTCTGTTTTGTGTCCCAGTTTCACATTTCACGTTTGCAAATTGTCTTTCACGTTTTCCTCTTCTTCCACATAGCTTGTCTCTTTCATTTTTGTAGGAAACATCATAAATCTTAGCTTTCCTCCTCCATCATAACAGACATCATCGTTTCTATCTTGTATTTCCTCAAGTAATTGTGGTTTTGCTAAATCTTGCTTCCGCTTCTTCACCTTAGAATCTGCCCTTTTTGGTACTAAAAGAGAATATATATAAAAAACAAAAAGAGAGAAAAGAAAAAAAAAATTAAGTAGAAGAAAAATTATCTTCTTAGTTTATCTTCGAAGCCACTGTTCTTTGACCAAAATCATATTTTGACTTGTGTGTTATCCCTTGTTTAGAGTCCTTTCTCTTTTTATATATAACTGTAAAGAAAAAAGGAAACAAAAAAAATATATTCTCACGATTGTTCAAGCAAAAACAAAAATATTTAGAAACTCATTTATTACTTTTTGAAAATATTTTTATATTTTATTTAAAAATATTATAACCAATTATAAATTATACTGCAGAATATTAAATGTCAAAAACTATCAAATTCATCAAATATTACATAGAAATGTGCAAAACATCTTATAAATTAAAACAAAATCAAAAACTTTAAACATCCTATAATTTGAAACGGAGGAAGTAATAATCTTCTTGCCTTATTAGAGGTTGTCTTCTTCGTCGTTATCTCTTATTTTATTTTTATTTTTATTTTTATTTTCTTCTTTTCTTTTTCGTTTTCTTTTATTATAATTATTATATATATTATATATATAACGATGAATAATTTGTTTTGGAATTGTCTGGGACCCAATAAACCCAATTTTTGTCGTTCAATTCGCTACATATTGAAGAGATATAAGACCTGATTTTTTTGCTTTGTTTGAAACACACGCGGGAGAGGAGAATGCGAATCGTATTTGTAGAGGGTTAGGGTTTGAGAATTCATTCCGGGTTGACGTTGTTGGTCAAAGTGGATGAATTTGGTTGTTATGGAGAGACGGTTTAGGTATGGTTACGATACTTGAGACGAGTGAGAAATTTATACATGTTCAAATTATGAATAGCTCGGAGATTGTTCATGTTATCGCGGTGTATGCTGCTCCTTCAATTAGTAGGAGAGGAGAGCTTTGGAATACGCTGCGGGATATTATCACGGATATTACGGATCCTTTAACTGTGGGTGGAAATTTTAATTTGATTGTCCGAATGGATGAACGTAGGGGTGGCAATAGACGCTTGTCTGGTTATTCTATTGCTTTTAGTCAATGGATAAATGCATCATGTCTTATTGATTTGGGATACAAAGGACATCTTTTTACTTGGAGGAGAGGCATATCAGAAAATACATGCATTGTCAAATGTTTAGATCAAAATTTATGTTCTGCATCTGCGAGGTTGAAGTAGCAAGAGGCATCAGTTACTCATTTGCCAATTTTATCCTCTGATCATACACCACTATACGTATAATTGTGCCCAGACGTGTTGCAAAATCCTCAAAGACACTCGTTTCGATTTGAGGCTTCATGGTTAACACACTGGGGGTTCAAATATTTGATGAGGAATTCGTGCGATTGTTCAACTACGACGCCTAAAGCCTTGGTTGCATTGCAGCGCATGCTTAGGAAATGTAATTGGGAAGAGTTTGGTGATATTAAGAGGAGGAGTTGCTTAAACAATTTGAGGAAATTTTGGAGCAAGAGGAGATTGTGTGGTTCCAAAAGTCTTGTGATATGTGGGATAGGAATACTTCTTACTTCCAGACATCTACTATAATCCATAGAAGACGCAATTGTATAGAGTTGTTAAAGAATTCCGAAGGACGTTGGATTTTAGATAACCACGAGTTGGAGCGTTTAACTATAAATTTCAGATAACCATGAGGTGTTACCAATATATATTTGTGACACTTATATTGTAACAATATTTTTATAATGTAACGAAATATATGTTATTATGACAAAATATTATTTTCAACAAATTTTTTTAATTCATATTATTATTATTCATCTACATTCATATTATTAAAGACTCAACAAAGCGTACACTTAAACAAAAAAAAAATTACATAGTCAATTTTCAATTAGTGTGTGGTTGGAAAAAAAATGTACTTTGACCAACTTCATTTTACCGTTATTCTTCAATTTAATATATTTCCATAATAATTATTAGATTTTGCATGATATGCACCATATATGTAATAATTTTGCTTCTTTTTTATCAACAAACAGAGGTCATTGTTGTTATTGACTTACCAAAATTCAATTGACCATATTTTTTACTACCAATTTGTAAAAATGTTTCTTTTTAGATCACACAACTAATCAGGTAGTTAAATTTATAAGTTGTTTGCGAAAAAAAGTCAGTTTGACCAACCCTTCTTCAATCCAATACATCAGTTTGACCAAAAGATTTATTAAATAATAAATAAATAACAATCAATATATATATACATATATGATTATTTGAAACTTTTGTATAAATAGCCACATTTTATCGTGCAGATAACTCATAAACACAAAGATCACATAAACAATCAAAATAATGTATCACTTTTCTTGTTTTCTGTTTGTTATTGTATTGTTAATAAGTTTGAGTAGTGCGAAGACGAAAAATTCTGTAACTTTTACAAATTCTCTTTTTCGTTCGAAGAACACTATAAAGATTCATTGCTATTCAGATGAAAATGACTTGGGCATCCATTTTTTGAAACCAGCAGAAACATACAATATTACTTTCAATGATAGTTTTTTTAAAAAAACTAAGATTGATTGTGAGCTATGGCAAGGAGATTGTTCAGCAAATTTTAGAGCATATACAAGTGGTGGTATCATAATTCAGCATGGCAAGAAGAATTTTTGGTATGTTAGAGATGATGGAATTTATTTTACACATGGTAAAGAAATTCCCAAATTAGAACAAAGATGGATTTGCAAAAAATATTTAGATTTCGGACCGTCTTTATTTTAGATATACATTAGTTATTCATGTCTTATGTACATGGAACGCGTACCAATTAAATAAAATATTGCAATATCAAATAAAATATTGCAATATCAGTACTATATTTTCTTTTGGTCAAACACTTTTTTGTTTTGTTAACAATTTGGTGGACAAATATGGATCCATAATCAAATTTTTTTTCTCAAACTGTAACAATATCACGTGGGGTAAATATGACTCTTCGGAATCAATCACTTATATTAGATTAAGACATTTCGGTAATACTCTCTCTACTCCGTAAAAATTGATTTTCGAGCAATCTTTAGTTGTTTTTTAAAGATTGATTTTTTATATTTTCTATGCAAAATTTTTTTGTCAACATTGCATCGACAATGTCCAATCAATAGCCTAAAGCTCACCCCTTAAATTCTTTTTAAACTACTATAATACAGCAGGTAGGAATCGAATCATGTGCCAAGTCATTAGCTGGATCATCCTAACCACCAGACTAAGAGAAACTCGGCTATTTTCTATGAAAATTTGATCAATTAATAAATGTGAATTACAAATTTAAAAAATATTAATTGAATTTATTGAATTACTATTGGTGCAGAATCATGGAAAATTGTGTTAAATTTTTTTAAAATCAATCAAATAAAAACAAAGGGAGTATCTTATATATTAAAGCGAGAGACACTTTCATTTTGATCGTGTTATAAACTTTAGGATAAAAATTGACATAAGATTCATAACAACCTTTAAAAATAGGTTAAGGTAGGTTTTGTTCCAGAGTTTTATACAAAACTTCAATATTGATAAAAATTTAATGGAAAAACTCTTAAAAAGTTAAATTTTAATAAAAATATATCGGTTATTGATTCGGTTTCGGTACGGGTTTGGATTCAATTTTTTGGATACATAGATTTAGGAAATATTCTGGTATTTTTTCGGGTTCGGTTAATCTAATTCAGTATTTTAAATTTTTTCGGGTTTGGGTCATTTAATTTGGTTTGGTAAAGATCAAAATCGGGATCAGATATTTTTATATAATAATTCAAAATTTAAATAGTAATAGAAAATCTCTAAAAGACAAAAAAAATTAGGTTCTTGATTTGGTTTCGGTTCAGGTTGGGATTCGGTTTTTTGGATACATAAATTTAGGACCTATTTCGGTATTTTTTTCGGGTTCGATTCTTCTAATTTATAGATCGATTTCGGTTCAAGTATCGGTCCTCTAAAACAATTTCGAAACAATATTTTAAAATATCAACACATGTCTAACAAACTAAATGAACATAATTTAAGAAACCAATCAAAACAATCAAATCTCGCGTTATAACGCAGATATAATCCTAGTAGTAGAAAAAAGTGAATCATAAATCACTTATCAAAAAATCCAGTAATACACACAAAAAAACATGTCCCTATAATTTAAATTAGAGCCGGTTTAGAGGGGCAACATGTGAGCAAATGTACAAGCCAAAAAAAGTTTTACAACTGTTATAGGCTAAAAAAAATTTTAGGGGCCATTTCTACAATTTATTTTTTTTGGGTCCTACTCTACCAAAAAAAATAGATTTAGAACATGGTCTAACATATGAATGAGCCGGCCCTGATTTAAATAAATAACAAGTTTTCCGAAAATAAGATCTAGACCTTTAAAGGCTTTGTAATGTACTCGCAATTCTTTATTCAGATCTGACTGAGATCCTCAAATGACGATGAATCCATCTCCAAACTATGTTGTGGAGAAAGTACTCTATATGTATAACATTATTTCATTCCACAAAGAAGTACCATTCTTATGCCAAAGTCAAGCCAACGTCGAGAGTTGTAATCCCCTTCCTCTTATCTTAGCTTTGTGCCTTAGATAATTGATGGATTATGAAGCATTCATTCAGTGAGCCATGTAGGTATGTCCCTTGCTATATATAATTGGTATTTACGATCTCGTGTAACATATAGAGCAAGAGCCATTGCTTCCTGATTCTTTGGTTATGCAACTTTGGAGCTAGTCTAGTCATCAATCATGTTCAAGTGGTCTCTAATCTCTATAAGCATGATGTCACCTTCCATGAGGTTGGCACCATTTGTGATGCATTGGTGCAAATTGTGAGAGCTTGTCTCATATGTCACCCTAGATTGGTATGTATACATCATGCTCTATGTAGCTCATAGAAGGCTCGATAACTCAATTTTTTGACGGTTTCTGATGTTAGTGAAAACTCGCCTTCCATGGAGGAATGTATTCTCTAAGTGGTAACCAAGCCGCACCATTATATTGGTTCCTTTCATCCCACTCTATTCCTATATTGCATTTTAGCCAGTCAATGGGAGGAAAATTCCATGGCCTCAACGTATTTGAAACTGCGGTTATCATGTTTGTTCTAGTTCATTCCTCTGCTTCCTCCAAAGCTCTGTTCACAATGTTGATTGGTTTCCATCTCATTTTTTCAAAGAGTAATGCAGCCTTCCATATGAGTCATATTGTCCACAATATTGCCTTTCTTAAATGAGCTTGGAGCATGTGATCATTAAGACACTTGAGAATGTAAGTAATATTCATAAATTGAGATGTATTAGAGAAACCTCGGAAAACCATACTGCTATAGTTTATGATCAATATCTTATGCATTAAATCCTAAGTCATATTAATTACATATAAGACATATGAATATGGCCTAAATTAGATTTACACAAATAATAAAACATATTTTTATTGGAGAAAAAAAAGCAAAAAAAACCTCCAACTTTTATAATGTTGAAAAAAAAAATCCCAAACTTTCTTAAGTGCATAAAAAATATTGAAATTTAGGTTGACTTAACAAAATTGGGCTTGAGAATAGTCAATGTTACTGTTCACGTTATCATTATTAAAAAAAAAAAAACTCTTGCCTTTCTCTCTCATTCTCTTCTCTTTCACGGCAACCTCTTAAAATGGAGTTTTATAATTTTTTGCATAAATTAAGCGAGACAATGAGTGAAAGTATTATATTGTAGCAAGAAAATCTGGTGACCACTGCTGCGATTTTATTGTTATTTGAAGTCCTAAATATTTAATTAGTTTCTGAATTTGTAATTCTGTAAGACATTTCAAGGATTACCAATTTGAATTAGAAATACATAATTTTCTTTATAAACTTTTACATTGATTCCTATTGATGAAATAAAGTAAAATGTTGAAGGAGACGAAGTGTTATAAGATTATGAGTCTTCCATATGCTTTTCCAACCTTCATACTTTCTTTTTCTTTTGCCATCAATTTCATTTCTCTCTATTTATAACCTTCCAACAGTTATTAAATTTCATAAATCATAAATATGACTCAAAGAATAGTATTTGTTGGAATTGTTTATTTGATCATACGTTTGATATACAAAGTTTTGGTCTCAGTTTCAGACTATTAAAGAACTACATTAAAAAGATAACAAGAAATTCATTTAGTTCATCCTCAAACGTAAGAGTTAAATACTTTAGGTCCACAAGATACTTTAACTAGTTTCAAGTACAAACCAAATTCAATTCTAACGAGTTTTAAAACCAACAAGAATATTATCTAGAGAAACCAAATCCAAGTCCACTTTGAGAAGCTCATTGTGATGATCTACCTTGAGAAATTTTGATGTCAGATGATACTCCCTACAAAGAAACAAAAAAGAAGTTTGATCAAAGTTGTACCTAACAAATAAGAGAAAAAAAAAAAAAAAGAGGTAGACCAAACCCGATCTTTCTTTGGACGACCTCTTGGTCGTTTTGCAGGAAGAGGTACAAAAGGGTTAGTACACTGTGCCTTATTATGTCGTTCTTGTTTACATATAGAGTATCTCACGACATGCGCATGACGTGTTAACATTCCTCTATTAGATGAACTCTCATGTAGAACTTTGCGATTGGCATATGCATTAGGTCTCCCACGATTAACTCTAGAAGATGGTAGTAAAACAGGCAACCGACCCAATTGTGGCCACAAAGTCATACCTTGGACTGGCTTTATACCCAGAGCATATAGTTGGCGCCCCTTGGAAGTTGTGTAGTAATGAGAGATATAGTTGTCGGTAATCATCTTCTTTTCAAGTATTATTTCCGGTTTCAGAATCTACATCATCACCATCATCATTATCATTTCTATCTAAAAGAGCAACATCACCAATATACTCTTCTAAGTTTTCACATCCTTCTACATCAACAAACTCATCTTCCACTATATATATCTTCACACATAGCTTCACAATATAGCATCCTCTTCAATACCAACACTATCCTCAGATTCAACTACTTCTTTGTCATTCAAATTGATTTCTCCACAATCACGTTCACCACAAAAAAAAAGTCACACAAACTATAAAAATTTCTCATTCACTATGTTAATATTGTTTTTTAGGCACAAATTTAGGCAATTTTTTAACACTATAACAATTTCAGAAAAAAAAAAAAAAAAAAAAAT